>VDFB02023998.1:0-50819 GCA_007258455.2 Sequoia sempervirens
CCTAAGATCATAAAAAAGGCCTTTTGATTCTCAAGATCGCTGTAAAGTGTGAGAGAAGCACATACGTCCTTTTTGATGATGTTAGCTTAAGTAAGCAATCACAAAAACAAAGTTGCATATGTTCATTTTAACCTTTCAAAGCAATTGTGAGTTCGTTTTAAAAGCACCAAAGTGTGACAATTTTCCTTGTTCAATTTTTAATCCCAAATTTTTTTTTAGTAAATTTGAGTCCTAATGTTCTTTTTAAGCCTTTTTGTAACAAGAATTCAAAAGTTCTTTTTAAAGCCCAAACGAAATTAGTAGATCCTAAGCATAAAAAAGATGACAAATTTTCCTTAAGAGGAATAAGGAATCCTCAAAAAGTGTTAAACAAACACTATAGTGTTTAAAAACACTTGTTTTTGTGAAATGAAATCATCATGCTTCTCTTCCTTTTCATCTTTGATCGATCCAACCTACAAGAAAAATCAGTTATATTCTGCAAAACAGAGGTCAAAAAAATAGAAAATAGACAAAAGAATCATAATTTGAAAAAAAACACGTGCTACAAATTAAATTTCACTTCATACTCCTCTCCAGTGATGCAATCCACAAAGGCGTCACAGTTTTATTTCCCCAGCGGTGCTATATAGCGTCGCTTGCCAGTCAGCGTCGCTTTGCAGTCAGGCCAGTGAGCATGAATGCGTCACACTTTTGTCCAACGATGCAGTTTGATTTTTTGAAAGATTCTCGCGCGTCAAACAGGTGCAGCAACGCAGTTTAGAATTCAAATTTCTGGGCGGGAAGACTGAGGCATCGGAGTTTGAATTGTCAGTGGTCCTATATAGCGATGCTGGAGAACCAGCAGTGCTGAACGACGCTGAGCCTGTAAACAAAGAAAAATGCATAATTTTGATAAAAAACGTGATTAAAATGTGAGATTGCCCTCCTTCTAGTGCCAAAATGTCAAACCCCAATCCAAATACCTACAAAACACAATGAACAAACACATTATAAGACAATATGCAAGCAAGAAAAATGATTCCCCATGAAATCCATTAGCAAAGTTTAAAATAGGAAATAAAGCAAGAATGAAATGAAAGAACAAGAAAACAAGCTAAATCCTATTGAAGACAATGCAAACTCTTAATCCCATGGGGGAATTGGTGCCAATTTGATGTGAAAATTGGCCCTTTCTCAGCTCCTATGATGCAAGATTGATGTGTGATGAAGAGTGATCCACTTTGTTTATGATTGTTGAGTGCTCCAATAGAAAAATCTGCATAACCTAGCTATGAACTCAATGATAATGGATGAAAATTGCTAATGATTTGAGCATAGTAAGTTTACTCAAATTGTGGATGATGAAATGAGGAGATTAACCTCTTATTTATAGAATGAGAAGATGGATGAATTTCCAGAATAGAGCAATGTGGGACTAAGAATTAGCCAATGGCCAAGTGCCACTTGTCAACTTATGAGTGGATGGAGGATGTGCAAGTTTTGAAGAATGTGTCAATAAATGCATATATTTGAATTTTGAATTTGTTGAAATGACATGTAAGAGGGAAAGAAGATGCATTGAATGCCACTTGGCTCAAGGCAAAATGACTTTGTAAGAGGAGTAAATGCCTTGTTGGAAGGAAAAATTCCACTTGGATTTTGAATTCAAATTGAGAGAATATTCCTTAAAAGATGCCTTGTTGAGGAAAATAGAGATTTAATAAATCAAATAAGTCTATTTTCATGTGCAAGTGGTAAAATATGGAGGATGGGACATGAGAAGAGATTAAATTAATCAAGGTTGACTAATTTAATGAAGGGATTAAATGATGTGACCTATTTGACTTAAATTTGTGGATTTATTTAAATCAAATATGAGAAGAATGTGATAAAGGATTAATTAAATAAGGATTTTTAATTTATTTAATTAAAAGAGATGATGTTAGATTAAAATAAATAAGGTTTTAATTTATTTAATTTAATAGATAGACTTTAGATATTTAATCAAATAAAATTAATTATTTAATTAAATAGGATAATTAGATCAGAATGGTCAATTTAATTATCGAGAAAGGATGAATTAATTAGATAACTCATTTATTTAACTAAGAGATGAATATTGATGAATTTAATCAGATAAAAGGTATTTTATTAAATGGTTAGACCAAAGGATGATTTAGGATGAAACGATGTTAGTGGTTAGGATCAAATGTCCAATGTCAATCAATACATTTTATGTGTCTACATTTTCCATCAAAACAGATTGAACCTTTTCCACATATCTTAGCAAAGTCCTTCATATTTTTCAAGTTTAACAAACTTACTCTTATCACTGATCATATGATTAGAGCATCCACTATCAATGATCTAGTAGTTATTTTCTTGTTTAGCATGAAAGAAAAACACTAAAGTGCCTTCAGTATTAACACTTGCTTTTAGAGCCCTTTCCTTCACACATCTCTCAAAGTTAGCAGAATTAGTTTCATGTTTTAAAGAAATGGACAAAAATTCACCATCCTCATCATCTCCATAATCAAATTCATCATCGGATATACTTGCATCTTCTCTAACATAATAACTTTTCTTAATCATCTTACTTTTTCTCTCCCTATTTTTTGTATTTTTATTGTTCAAAGCTTTGTTTGGACATCTAGAAGCGTAATTACCTTTCTTTCCAGAATTGAAACATTTGAAAGGAAACTTACCACTATATTTTTCCGTACCCTTTTTCATTCTTCTCACAAAGTTATCTTCCACATCATCAAGATCCTCCTAATCTGATTCCACAGTCTTCTCTGATTTGCTAACCTTAAGAGTAGTCTCAAAATTTTCACTACTTGTACCAAATTCTTTCATTAAAACCAATTAAAGAACCATACAACTAATCTTTGGTATATTGGTTCAAATTTTATAATTCTTCAATAGCAGAAAATTTATGACTATAAGCATTAGGAAGAGTTCTAAGTAGCTTCTTTACCACTTCTTCTTCTTTTGGTTCTCCACCAAGACCTTTGATACCGTTGACAACTTTATCAACCTTATACAAGTATCTTGTGATGTTTTCATGTTTAGAAATTCACATAGTCTCAAACACGATCTTCAAATTCTACATCTTAGCTTGCTTGATCTTATCATCTCCTTCATAAATACTTTCTAACTTTACTCAAATTTCTCTAGTAGTTTTTTAGATTCATAACTTTCACCAATTTGGAATTAGCAAGATCACTTAAGAGAGCATACCTTTCTTTACCATTTTTTTTATAGGCCTTGATCTCATCATCAGTGCTCAAAGCATTTGTAGGAATTGTATATCCTCTCTCAATAGAGAAAAATAGCATTAACCAATATCTTCATTACTTGAATAGTTTTTTCAAAGCCTCGAGTTCTAGTATTCTGATGAGAGCCAATTATGTCCCAATTTATTCCATATTCTAGCCTATTTCATGCACCTCTAAACCCATTCCAACATTACATTTATGTTCTATATCATACCATTTTACCATTTTAAGTTGAATATGATTAAATATATATAAGTGGTATTTAATATAGTTTTTGGATAAAATATAGAAATTAATTATTGACTGTCTTTACTAATAAGCATTACGATTTCAAGCCTTGGAAAAATCAAGCTTGTAGCATATAGATTACAAGAACTTCCTGATCTTCTTGTCACTTTCCTCACAAGAAAACAACTTGTGCTTACTATTTTGGCTAGCTCGAGTTTAAATGGTAACCAAGTTCCCTCTTGATGTTGATTGTGCATATTTTATTTAATGGAGGATTTTATTTGGTTCTTTCTTCATGGCACTTCCTGCATGAATTCATTTCATGTTTTAACTACTCCATGCTAAGATATCTGTATCATCACCATTGTCGCTTATGCAACAACATATTTTCCCATCACCACATCATTGCAGCCACTTCAACACTACCATATTGTAGCCCACAATATTTGGTATATGGAATCCAACAATGGATGAGAAGCTTGCTAGCTGGACAAAATCATAATTATTCTTGTCTTCTATTTTTACTCACCAGTATAACAAAACCATTTAAATTTATTTTATGGGAAATGTTGCATTATAGTTTGTTGGTCGTAGGCCACAAAAAACTATCTATTCTTATATCTAATTGCTACAAGCTGCATCTATAAGTAGTGTAAGAAAAATTTGTAAAGGATGATTTTTCCTTCTGTATTACTTCTGAGAAATAAAAGCTTCACTCTGCTAATCGGTCTAGCATAGAAATTTTTTTCTTTCAGCTCACCTTGCGAACCAGAGGAAGGGCCCACTCTCGGAACGCTCAATGAGATTGTCTTATATTTGAATTAGTTAAAATTCATGTGATGTGTGGTGTGTTTTGTGTTAAGTAGATTAAGTTGTAGAGCATAATCAGTTATCATTTTAAAATTTGAAAGCTTTGATATTTAGTTAATGCAATCGATTCATTATTAATATAATCATATTGTTGGTGTGATCAAATTCACTATTGAATGTAACTATTATTTGAAATTCAAATATTTGTGTAGTTTATTTATCGTAGATTATTTTCAAAGCTATTCGGTTTATGTCGTAGTTAATAGTTTTTTTTTCCTGAATAGAAGAAAGAAGCTCCTATTGCTAGGAAGTGACAGTTCCTATCGCCAAAATTATTTTTATTTTCTAAAGGTTTATTTTCATAGCTGCATCCATAACCACTCATCTCACGACTCTCATCCCTTGAGCAGATTTCCATGATACCTTTTGCAAGCTTACAGTCCTCGGATTGACATGTATAGACCAAACTAAAATTCATTATTAAACATCGAACCCATTTCACTCTTTGCCCCAGTTTTGGCCTATCACATTCAATAGAAAAAATTAATGCTATAGAAAATCATTTCTACCTAAGCCTCTTTGGCTTGACTCTTATGGATGGAAATAAATTGGGCATTGAAAAATATTTAGGTTCCTAGGTATTTCTTTCACATTTCAAGTTTCTCTAGTTTCTCTCTAGCAAGTGGTATTATTCATAATCAAGAAGAAGTTAACATATTGGGTGACTAAACATCTCTCTGGTATGGAAATTCTAGACTTATAAGATTTTGGAAGCCTCATGTTTATAATTATTCCTGTTGGGCCCCTTTTAAAGTCTCTTATATGAAGCTTGAAAAGATCCTCAAATAATTTCTTTTGGCCTCTTTTGAAAATCATAGTGGCTCTAGAGTGTTGTTGTCTCCTGCATGACTTTGGAGGCCTTGGTTTAATTTCAAACTAGCACCAATGCTTGGTTTTGCATGCCAAATGGATAATTGAGCTTTATAAGGTAATGAGGCATGAAACTTTTTGGTTCACCATTGCATTTATTCTAATGTCCCTCTTGGGAGGCTAGCTTAGAAGGGGATTGGATTTCATACACTTCTCATTATGAAAGAGCCCATTCAAATCCAAGGGACTTTTGTGATAAAAATTATTTAAAGAGCTCTAGAAACCATCAATCCATATCTTCTTTGGAATGGCTCTAACTTTTGCATTGACCTCTCAATTAATCAATAGTTAATTTGGAGGTCTCTCATTATTAGGGTTGTCCTCTTGATAAGATGCCTTGGGTCCATGCTTTGATGTATTTAAAAAATGGGATAAAAAATCTATTAGATCTCTTTTCCAAAGTGATCAAAATATGTTTAATCTAGCTAGAGGCTAAAGTGGAGTTTCATTTATCCAATTAGGATCATGGAACTTTTAAAAATGTTCTTGATACTACCCCTTTATATATGGTGCACAAAACTGGAGTTCAATTTTCTAAGCCATGGTAGAAAGATTAGAAATGGTATCTTGATACTCAATTTATAAATTAAAAGGCTTGCAATGGTTACTATGGGACTTTTCCTCATTTGCCTATGGTGCCATATTTAACTAGAAATGACTTGTACAATCTTTATTAATGATTTGGTAATGCAGATTCTTCATTTTGTTGCCCATTCTTGAGCTAAAGATTGCTCATTTTTCCTAGTGTATTATTTTTCAACGCCTTCTTATTAGTTCCAGGTTAATCCATTTTGGGATTATGGATTCTTAGTGTCCTTTTTATGGTCATCATGAATCTCTTAAGTTTCTCTTCTAGTTTTATCCTAGAGCTCAAGTTGCCTAGACCTAGATTCATGATTTTTTAAATCTCTTAAGGAATGTTTCTTTTTCTTGGCATATGGTTTTGTTAAGGAGATGATTTATAATCCCTTCCAAATATGCTTATATTTGGCATGCTTTTAGGGTGGAAATTATTTTAGAATATGGAAAGATATAAATATTGATATTTTTCTATTTGTTTCATTAACCATAATTTTTTACTTTATTTGAAATTCATGGTTTTCTCTAATGAGCTTATGCAAATTCAAGTACAATCCAATAAGGTTTCACTTAAGGTTTCTCACCTCTAGGTGTTTCTTGACCATTGGGTTAATTCTCTATGTACTATTGCTAGGGCTCCTTTGACTCCCACCTCTAGTAGACATTGATCTCTACCTCATGGGTATTGTTGAGGTTGTAGCTAGTCTACTAATGGAAATCAAATTTATCCTTCTCAAGAATATTTTCCTCTTGTGAGAAGAGATTGTGATCAATGAGGGTGCTCACAACCAAGCCAATATTTTTCCTCTCCCTTGACTTTTGGTCATGGGACTACTAGCTAGCAAGTCACTAGCTAGTTCCCTTAGCTAACTCTTGCTATTTCGCTTATTTGAGATGTTGAAGATAAAAATGATGGTAATGATAATGAAGAGAATGATGGGTAGGACCCTCCTATGGACACTTCAGACCCCCCTAATGTATGGGGTAAACCAAATGACTAGGATCCTTGTCCTACCCCTAGTGCTCTTGCTCTTTCCTTGTAGTTGTTTTACGTAATTATGTTTTGTTCTAGGTTTTAACTTGTTTGGATTTTTGAGGTGTGATAAAAATGGGTGTAATATATACACTCTTCATAAAAAGGGTTACAATATATGTTGGAATTTTGGGAGATTGTCATTGATAACGTTGTTTTGGAAACATGAGCATGGATTGTACATAACAGTGTATTACAGTGTTTCCATTGATGTCGACATTGTTGTGGATAATTTTGATTAATACTAATAGGTTTTGAGGTGTTGTGAAAGTCATTTGTGCAAGAATATTTGGTCTAAAAAGTTTAGTTGTGTGGAAATTTTACTAAGTGTTAGAACTGTCAGTTATGTCTAACAATGTATCAGTTTTTGGGTCCTTACCACTCTACAAAGGAATATTTTTCTCTACGATTCTAACCTAATTTTTGTGGTTGTTAGAAGAAAATAAATCCAAGATTTCATCTAGTTTAAAAAATTATTCTGAGAGATATGAATGATAGAGTCTAGTCGGCATAATACAACCATTTTTTGTACAGTGTGTTAGTGTGGGAGATTCTGCACTTCTCCACGAATGAGTCTTTGATGTTGTGGTGTTGAAGATAAGTTTCTAGATGTTAGATGAGTGTGAATTTTAGATGGTATCATATTTTGAGGTCCACGTGTTGTGAATTAGATGAACAATTGAAGGATTTTTGTTTAGGTCCTATGTTGTGCCAACCTAACACGTTTGATGTGTATGCGAAGGATTAATAAGTGTTGAGCCTTTATGTGGGATCTATTTTAGGTCCATGTAACCCTATCTTAAGGAGTTTTTAATTACGGTGTAAAGTATGGAGATTTTTTTTTTGAGGCCAACAAGTTGAATTTTGTGTGTTACATCTAATTAGGCCAACCTAATTGATGTTACACTTGATATCGATATATATGATATATTGTTTTTGGTTTTTTGTGATAAGTGATGAGACATAGATGCGACATGTATTATGTGTGATGTTAATTTGAGTAGAGCAATGTGAATTGAGTTGTAAGGTGTGTGAATGTAGAGTAGAGCATTGATCTAGATCTGTGCGAAGATTGTTATTGTGCTTCATTGGAACTGTATTCCTACATATTGTAGATGCATTTGTAATATTTCAAAATAGGCTATGAGCCACCTTCTTTATTTTATTTTTTTCTCTGTGGGTAGTGATTCCACCTATAGTGAGCATTTATGTAATATACAATAACCAATTATAATATATTGTGAGCTAACCCTCACAGTGTTTTTTCCTATTTTTGGTTTTCCATGTAAAAATCCTAGTGTTCATGTGTTATGTAATGTTGTGGATACTTGATGCTTTCTTTCCTTATAACAGTTCGATATGCTTTGGTAATTAGATAGCTAATGTTTGAATGGTTTAATAGAATACTGATTCACCCCCTCTCATTATTCTGAGTGTTCAGAAATTGGTATTAGAGATTGGTTCCTTGGAAGGAGCTTAATTACTTTGGGAAGGTCTTGGAGATTGAACACATAGCTGATAGAAGGTTTCCTATTCCTCTGGAAGAGAACCCTGCTATTAGGTATGTTGCCATGGTTATTGGGTACAAAATCTACTTTATCAATTGAGATAACTTTGTTTCTTCCACTGCAATTCATGTGACACAAGATATGGTAGAGAATGGTGAAGATTATGACCTCTATGAGTTTCTTAGGCAAAAAATGTTGAAATATTTAAAGGAGATCAAGAAGAAATATATGTTTAAATATGGAAATTTGGTAATGTGCTTTCTATTCTAATTTTTTAAGGAGGTTCCAGTAATTGGAAAGGTTAATTGGATAAATGGAAGGCCTATGGAACATCAAATTTTTAATTACATGAGGAGCTTTGGATACAATAATTTATGGGATGATGCACTTACTACTTTCTTTGCAGTATTTTAGAGAAAAATGTATGAAAGAGAGAGGATTCCTAAGTCTATAATGGAAAAATACAAAAATGATATCACATTCTTGGTTTCCACAAATCATTGCATTATGGAGGTAGTGGAACCAAGATTAGTTTGGGTTCCAGAATCGTGTTATGAGGTAACAGAGGCAGAGCTAGTTTATTGTGCAAATGTTTTATTGAATAGTCCTAAAGATACAACAAAGCCTAGGTATGGGACTTTTGAGGAAAAGTACATGGAAGTACGCATGAAGCAAAAGGAACCTATAATGAGGAAAAATGTTGATAAAATGGCTGGCATATATGCCTAATAATGTGGAATTTCAAAGGAAAAGGTATAATATGTTAGAGAGAGAAAGAGAAGATATGGATGTTGGAGAAGCCTTTGGGAGTTCAAGAAGATCAGGTAGAACTGCTACCACACCTCCCTCTGTACAAAAGTCCTTTAGGGATTTACCATCTACTGGAGAGAAGAGAAAAAATACTGCTAGTCCTCCGGTTGTGCATGCGACCAGGGCAGAGAAGAAGAAAAAAATTGATGTACGTAGGAGTTATTTTCCACAATGTGTCAAATTGTGATATTGCTATTAGGATTCAACCATGTATTTTTATGAGTCAAACTCATTAACCCATGGTTCATGAGGAGTGGTTCACAAGAACCCGTCTCTCATGATAATGAATGGTCCACTTAGCTGTGCCTTGTAGACCATTCATTATAGATCCCATTTAGATCAACAATTGATAAGTAGGAGGTATTTTCCACGTGTTAAATTGTGATATTGCTACTAGGATTTGACAATGTATTTTTATGAGTCAAACTCATTGACTCATGGTTCATGAGTATTGTTTCACAAGAACCCATCTCTCATAATAATGGAAGGTCCCCTTAGGCATGCCTTATAAATAATTCATTATAGATCCCCTTTATCTCATCATCACGTGGTTAAGCACACTTGAGTTGGATTAGTATT
Organism: Sequoia sempervirens; assembly: GCA_007258455.2. NCBI lineage: Eukaryota > Viridiplantae > Streptophyta > Pinopsida > Cupressales > Cupressaceae > Sequoia > Sequoia sempervirens. The sequence goes on from VDFB02023998.1 coordinate 9,738, forward strand.
GGGATGGGTGACCTCATGGGAAAGCCTAGTGCTTCACCTCTGTGAGAATCACCTAGATGCAATGAATTCTAAGTGGACCATTCATTATCATGAGAGATGGATTCTTGTGAACCACTACTCATGAACCATGGGTCAATGAGTTTGAATCATAAAAATACACAATTGAATCTTGATAGAAATATCACCAGAAAAACACTATTACTGTACCTCCTACTACCCCAACCAAAAGAAGATTGAAAAAAAATGCCACAAGAGAAAAAGATATTGGAGTAAATGGTGTTGATGAGGAGGAATAATTGGAAGAAGAAGGACCACAGTTGGTCCGGAAAAGAAAAAGTGATGCTTGACAAGGTGAAGCTAGTGTAAAAAGGAGAAGAATTAACATAATAGATACTGACAACAAGGAGAAAATAGAAAAGGAGAAAGGAACATTTAAAATTAATATTAGGGAGAAGAAGAAGGAATCCAAGAAGGATTCACTGAAGAAGAAGAAGACTACTAAAGCAAAGAAGACTCCAGGAAAAATCAAGGAAAATAAATAAACCAAACCGGTAAGGCCAAACTCCCCAATGAAACTTGAGGCACTTTTTAACAGTATAGTGCAAAATGATATGTTGAAGGAAACTGATGAATTGTACAAGGAATCAAGTGAGGTGGACAAGGACACCATTCTTGAGGCTATTTTCAAGTAAATTGTGGTACTTGAAGTACATATGAAGAATATCATAAAGGATATTCCTAATGATGTATGGTACATCTTACTGAAAAGAAGGGAAGAAGCTATAAATGAAAATGAAAGGCTAAAATATGAAGCCTTGGAAAGAGTTGGTGCTCCACTTTTAGAAGATGATAGGGCCACATTGGTCATTATATACAACAAGGAGGTGAGAACCAAACAAAGAATTAGAGTCCTGATGGGAAAAGACCAAAGTGATCTAGAGAGAATCCAGAAAGAAATCAATGACAAAGCTGAGGAGATTGTGTAGAAGTTAGGACTGACTCCAGTAACTGAAGAAGAAATGAATGTTGGTTCTAGTGCTCTAGAACCAAATATGTAAGAAGATATGCAAATTGATGATGCTCAACATGAGCAGGATACTAATGATGAAGCTGCAACAGATAACACCCCTCCAAAAGTGGAGGATATGTCAAAACTGAATGAAGAAGAGGTAATGATCAGAGAATAAATTAGGAAGGAAACTTCTAATCCTTCTTCGGTACAAAATTTTGAAGTTATTCCTTTGGAAAACACAAAAAATTATTGTAGAGGAAGTGAATAGAGACATGATTGATGATAAAACTAATAATGCAGAGTATGAAGAAGAGAAATTTGATGAAGAAAAAGAGAAGAGCATGTAGAAGAAGAAGAAGACAAAAATGTGGACGCATCCGAAGATGCATAAAATAATGAAATTATTGACTCCGGAAAGGTTTCAGATGAAAAGGATAAGGCTGTGGAGACTATAAGACTCTTGGTGAATCTTCTGTCTCCTCTAGAGACTCTCTAAGAAATATATTAAGTGTACAGCCTAGTTTCTAGCCAGTTGTATCCTCACAACTATTGCAACTACTGATGAATCAAGGAAATGTGGACTTGAACAAGATCTCTCCTATCTACAAGATTCAACTAGGAGACTTGTTCCATACATCCACCAGAAAAGAGATAATTGATTCACATCAAAGGAGCAAAGAGCTAATGGATGAGGCAGTCAAGGAATTGCATGAGATCATACCTAGAATCAAGATTTAATTTTTAGGAAATTAGATTAATCTCGTATAAATGCCTAGTCATTTCACCATTTGAAATCAAAGAAGGAAGGAGTGGAAATATTTGAAGAAAGAGCATTATCAAGAAATTATTATTACGTCAAGAGTATTCAAGAGTATATTTATTGCAACATTTCAATATTTAAGCATCATGTCAATTTTTATGTGACTTTGTTCATGTTTATGCTATCATTTTGTGTGTGATGACTAACTATTTTATGTCTTCCAAGAAATAAAGCTTATTTGCATGACCCATGACTTAGTATAGGTGGAATACACTTGACTCATGAGGATTCGAAGTGTAATTAAGCCACTTAAAATCAGTCCCAATAAGATCATTCAATAAAAACAAAACTAGGAATCTATTAAAAATGACATATTAAAATATGAAAGCTTCATAAACACCTATTCTAATCTATTGAAACTTATCCTATTGGGGGATTGGTGTCGCATTGATGTGGAATGACAACCCTTTCCTAACCCCTTGGATAATGAGCTTCTTTCAATCGATTCTATTGAAGAGAATCGACAAAACCGATGAAAGATGTGTGATAAAACATGATGAATTCTAAGATGATCGATATGGTTGTATGAAAATCTACTCTAAATGTATGCAAGCTTCAAAAGATTAAAACCCTAATTACACAATATGCTAAATGTATGCACCTATGTTATTATGGAAGCCATTAATGGATGCTATTAAGCTAATGATGCAAGTAATTAAACTAAAATGATGCTAAATAAGTGATAAATATGAGTGCAAGTGAAAGAGATTTTAACAGCTTAAGTTTCCTCTTAAAAGATGGATCTCTATTCAATAGATGCAAGCTCTATTTATAGAATAGGTAAAATGAAATTGATGGCCAAGATCGAAAGGATCAAGCAACGCTCAGAATAGATGGAAGATGGAGGCATAGATCATGGATTCCCATCAAGGGTTGAGGATGCAAGATGATATTTAATCAAGGGCTTACATTCATTCAAACAAACACACTTTCAAAACTTACACAAGAAGCTTTTTTGAAAGTTTAGATATTTAGTTAATTAAAACCAAATTAAATTGTGCAAAGGAGAAGGAATATTCTATTGGAATATTTCCTTTTTGGAGGAATGTGCAAAGGAGGAATATTTCCAAGGAATATTCCCTTGCAAGTGGGAAGATTAGATTTAATTAGTAATTTGATAATTAAATAAAGTTTCAATTATGCAAATTAGGAGAATTAAATGATATTCATTAAATAAATGATTTAATGAAAAAGGGGAAAGTGTTATGATATTGAATTAAATAACTTAGGGTTATTTAATTAAATAAGAGGACTTTAGGGGATTAAATTAAATAGTTTGATTTATTCAATTTAATAGGATAAAATTTTAGCATAAAAGGGGATGAATTCACCTAATTAGGTAAATCAGGTTAATAGATGAAAATGATATGATTAATTAAATAGCTAGGCTAATTTAATCAATTAAGAGAAAAGAGGATGGGTTTTAGGATGAAATGGTGTTAGTATATTAGATTCAAGTGCATGATATTATTCAAGACATTTTAAGTGTCTACATTTTTCCCCTCTTTGAAGCAAGGTACCTATTACATTGGTTCAAAGACTGACACTTTCGGATTAAAAATTCTGCTCAAATCAAAAAAAAAAAATTCTAATTTTTGGATGCCCCATTGTTGCCCCCCAGTAGAAGGAATAAATTGATTCCCTGCCCCCTTGAGAAATCGAGGAAAAATTTTGAATTTTGGGTTGATTTCTCAACAAAAGTAAAATATAGGTGCAGGTGCTAAAATAGGCCTTGGGATGCCAAAAATGGCCTCAAAAACGCAAAAAACAACTCAAAATAGGTAAAAAAAAAGGTCAAAACCCTAGCTTCTAGCTCAAATTAGGGCAAAAAACCCTAATTTTTAGGCTTAAATAGATGAGAAGGATTACACTTCCAATTCATTTGTGCATTCACGCTTGAGATATTTTCTACCTTTTGAGCTCTGACCTCCTGATAGAATGGTGCAACGAGTACTTCCTCTTCACCTTTCAGAGTGAGTTCGAGAGTACCAACAATGAGCAGATGTAGAATCTCGAGTGTGTGACTTGAAACTTGTCTCGATTTTCTCTTTTTGGTGCAATTAATAGGGGGTCAAAATTAGGTCTCTAGGCATGTCGTTGTATAGCGATGTAATTGATGTGTCAAAAGTGTCTCTATTGATTTTATAGAAACGCACCTTTCGTCCAGTGAAACAAAACTATTTTTTCATTAGGAGACACATATAATTAGGGGGTTGCTTGGTTAATATAGAAACACATAGGATTTTTAGATTTAGTGTCACTCGATAGCAGTGGGCGATACATATAGCGTTTAGCAACACACCCCAATTTTTTAATAGAGTGATGCATGCCAATACCAATTCACTATTGAGCATAGCGACGTGCATCACCAAATTGGTGACACACCCCTAAAATGTATACAGCGATGCACCCTTGAAAGAGCAATGCTATTAATTTCAATGATGCTTTTGATGTTTTAGATGCCAAGTCTCAAATTTTGATCAGTTTTTTTTGAATTTTAGCAAATTGACGTTATGTGCATGATGCGTGATGTGTGTAGGAGTACCCTCCCCCATTGATGTCGCGAGAGTACAATTCAAACATTTTGGCAATAGCCAGAGATTTTGATGATGAGGAGGTGGATCAACTAGGTATGTTGGGTTTAGGCTTCATTGCTTTCCTGCTTGAGGTCTAGATCCACCTTGCTGATAGCGTTGATCAAGAGGTGGCATAGCGAGACCTCTTTGTTTCACCTACCCAGTAGTGAGGCCACCATGATATTAGAGGATGTGTGGCGCATTTTGTGATTGCCTATTCATGGAGAGCATGTCATATATGACACAGATGTCAGGAGAGATGCATGTCTCTTCCTTCTACACACATGGCAGATTGTTTTGGTGAGCTCTCAAATTGACCTTGATCTATATCATGATCGAGTGCCCATTTTTAGATTGTTCATAGTTGCACTGATCTCTGGAGTGATTACCCCGTACAGTTGGGGAAAAGGTTTCAGTCCTAGATGGGGATTGTCCTAGGATGGGATGATTAGGAGGATTGTGATATATGCATGAGGTACACTTCTTCTTGCATCATTGTATGATGAAATGCACAAGGTCATCTATTGTGAGGGCAGGAGCATTGAAGCCGGTGTGACACTGCTCCATATATGGGCATATGAGCATATTGCATTTTTGAGGCCCCTGGTGGTTCTAGCAGATATTCATGAGAATAAGCCTATTGTCTTTAGGTACAAGGTTCCTATGACATTATAGCACACTAGGCCGACAGGTCTAGCTTATTGGAATTGTGTCATTGATGACATGACTATGTTTAGATGGAGGCCATGGCTGCAACATCCAAGATGGTATGATGATTAACAACACCTTGATATTGCTCGACAAACTCGCTACCTCCAGGGGATGGAGCACACCATGATAGAGTGATACTTACTAGACCACATGGCTCACAAGTTCGGGGAGGTACAGGATGTGCCTCCTCAGGATTATACAAGTATTTTCATGAGATCACAGAGGGAGGTGTAGTGGGGAGGAAAAATTGACCCCATTGTAGCTATCAATGACTTTAGACAACTCATTTCCTAGCCATGGGATTATGACTAGGGTCTTTCAATTGCAGGCACGATGCTTGGATCTGATGCATGGTTTAGGCCACCCACTCGCTTGACAGATCTAGTGGGGGGGGATACCCTGGAGGAAGAGGCAGATGCCGAGGTAGAGGCCAAGATGGGGGTAGAGATGGTAGCAGAGATGGCAGAAGGGATGGGGGTCGAGGTAGAGGCCAACATCCAGAGTAGGATAGGGCACAAGTGCCAAGTAATGGGCACCAACAACAACTAGATCAAGGTCATCAAGACCCAAGGCATTAGGACGAGCATGATGGACAGGTTCTGGGGGAACCACCACCTCCTCCACCTGTACAACCAGATGCATAGGCACAAGAACATATATAGGCCCTTACTACTAAGAGAGATCAATTGCATCAACAACAACATGACATGACATCATAGAGGGACCATGAGGTTTAGTTGCAATAGAAAGTGGACTTACAACTAGCCCAAGAGATTAGGTAGAGACAACAGTTGGAGGCAGTCACGACTGCATCACATGGGAAGACTGTATCTATTTAGTTATATAGAGAGGCAGTTACTGAGGCAACTTACTACTACATGCATTACCATAGAGATGTTCCCCAGGCGATGAGATAGCCTAATTTTTCATAGCAGGGTAGAGCACCACCTAGAGCTAAGGATCAACCATCAATTAGGGGTGAGTCGAGTAGCCACCAGGGCTACCCGCTTTTGTAGACAATTTTTTATTGTTGTCCAATTATTTATATAGATATACATTCATGGGCTCATTTTTGATAGCCTTGTGGATATTTTACTTTTTATTTGATATTCATACATTGATTCAGATATTGTATCATGACATTCATCATTTTTTGATATATATATGAGATGATTTGGATTCGATATGTGATGTTCTTTTATTTTATGTTTTATGAATGTATGGATGCATATGATGTGATGTGATACAATATGCTTATGTATTATGATCATGTATGAATGCAATGTGATGGATGCATTTCTTTTAATTATGTGGTATATGATATGTGATGTTATGAGATGGATGTAATGCAATGGAATGGATATGTTACCTTCTTTTTCAATACCTTTCTATGATATGTTATGGGATCGATGCTATGATATGATACGCTTATGCAGATGCAAATGATATGGATGCATTTCTTTCTGTGTACTTTTCTATGCAATTTATGATATGATGATGTATGCGTATGGATGTGGGTGTATATAGATGTATATATGCTTATGATATGTGATATGGATTAAGATGTTTAAAATAACAAATCTATGTTATCTAAAATAACTTAAATGATAATGATGATGCAATGGATTATGTTTTCTTTTATTATGATAAGTTGTGATGATGCGAGATGTATGCATGTTGATGATTTATGGATGCAGGAGGGATGCATGATGATGTTTTTTTTTACTATCATGATACTAGGTTAGCATGGAAAGAAGATAGAAGAATAAAATGAATGATTTGACTATTGATTTTGATGATTGATTGAAAAATTCCAACAAGTCCATGATCCACTAAGACTTTATTAGATGTGGTGATGAGAGATGGATGATGATGACAATGATTTTCTCATATATTTGGATTAGGGTTTTCCATCATTCCTTATGTTTGATATAACACATAGACACGATGCATCATGGTATTGATAACTAGAACGAGGTTGTATCTAGTGTAATGGAATTTGACTCTACAAATAGATAGGATAGTTCTTGTTCACACCTTGACACATGGAAACCTTTTTGGAATGTAGTTTAGAAGTTTAGAATATTATCGGACCAAAATCATACGTAATATTCAACAATCTACCCCAAACAACTTCCCTACACACAACTAAGCAAGTATGCACCAAGATTATTTTATAAGAATACCCATAAGCACAACAAACAAAAGATAATGATTGATGCCCCATTCCTTTCTCTCTAAATCATTGAGACATCATCGAGAGGTCCTCGAAATGGTTCAATAAGATAAATCATAAGAAAAGATCAAAGACAAACAATTAGTGTTATCTATATCTCTTGCCAATTTAATTTTATCTAAGTTGATTTCTGATGTTGATGTCCATCGAAGAAGGATGCATCATAGGACATGCTATCAGATGTTTTGATTAGGATGAGTTATATGAAAATTCGTTGATACAAAATTCATTGACTCGTTTACCTATGATTTAGACTTTAGATTTTGACACTTAAGTTCTCACTTTACGACTTGTGATACTTGCTTTCTATTTGTTTTTCCAAAGGTTGAAGATGATGGTTGATTTATTATGGGTGAAAGTGAGATGGGATGGATGGTTTTGGATTTTCTAGAATATTTCAATGTTGTTGGTATTTTGAAAAATATTTTGAGATTGTTTTTGGTCTTTTTGAAAGTTTATGTGAATGTTTATGTTTTTAGTTATTTGAGGCTGTTTAGAGTTTTCTAATTTTGCAATGTTTTTGTGTTTTCAATTTTCAAATGTTTAGGGGTTTTCTATGTTTTCAAATGTTTTTAGATTTTTTGAGATGTTTGAATGGGGGTTTTCAAGTTTTCTCACCAAAAACCTAACCTAAAGGACTATCCTAGGGGCCTTAGGGGCTTACCAAAGATGAGCCTTGCCTACGTTATACATGTAGAGACCACGTAGTTAGATCAACTCAACTTATTGACGATGAGATATGAATAGTTGATGGAATGCCATTTTATTATGACAATCTCCTAAAGACTGACCTAGGGTGTCTCGAGGGCACGTCAATGATGGCCTTGCCTACATTCAAGTTCAGAGACTCGTAGTTCGACATAGGATTATTTTTGGATTGTTTGTTGTTTCACCTATTTAGGGATTTTGATGTGTTTTGGATGTTTTGGATTTTTACTTTACAATTTTCTAATTTTTTTTGGATTTTAGCTGTATAGGATTTTAAATATTTTTAGATTTTCTGATGAACATTTTATGAATATTTTTGGGATTTTCGATGATATTTCCAATAACCTTAAGATATAAAAGAACCCAATATGATCCATAACGAATTTCCGCCAACATGATGCAATAGACTACCTCGATAGAGGTAGGACAAGCTAACCTTAGGAATATTCCAAGTAGTACTAAAGGGTATATGATACTTTACAATATTAAGCTATGACATGGGCACGGATGGGTGATGGAATAAATAGGATGAATGATGTGATGGATGGATGGTGATTCAAAGAATGATAGGATAGAGATCCAAAGATGGATAGAGGTGCTTTATTTGTGTGAGGTGCCTTTTTGCTAGGTTTTCACCAAGGTACTTGCCCAAAGTTCCACCGAAGTGGTTTTCACTAGAGGATGATTGTTTTTCTAGTGCCAAAATGTGACTGATGACTAAGTATAGGTTGACTACACTTGATCCATGAGGATTTGAAGCATAATTGAGCTAGTAAACATGAGTCCCAATAAGATCATGCAATAAAAACCAAACTAGGAATCCATTAAAACTGACATATTAAAATACGAAAGCTTCATAAAACACCTATTCTAATATATTGAAACTTATCCTATTGGGGGAGTGGTGTCGTATTGATGTGGAATAGTGACCCTTTCCCAATCCCTTGAATAATGAGCTTGTTTCGATCGATTCTATTGAAGAGAATCAACAAAACTAATGAAATATGTGTGATAAAACATGATTTAAATGCTAAATTAACATGATGAATGCTAAGATGATCGATATGGGTGTATGAAAATATACTCTAATGTATGCAATCTTCAAAAGATTAAAACCCTAATTACACAATATGCTAAATGTATGCACTTATGTTATCATGGAAGCCATTAATGGATGCTCTTAAGCTAATGATGCACGTAAGTAAGCTAAAAATATGCTAAATAAGTTCTAAATATGAGTGCAAGTGAAGTGATTTTAACAACATAAATTTTCTCTTAAAATATGGATCTCTATTGAATAGATGCAAGCTCTATTTATAGAATAGGTAAAATGTAATTGATGGCCAAGATTAAAAGGATCAATCAATGACTGGAATGGAAGGAAGATGGAGGCATGGATCATGGATTCCCATCAAAGGTTGAGGATACAAGATGATATTTAATCAAGGGCTTACATTCATCCAAACAAACACACTTTCAAAACTTGCACAAGAAGCTTTGTTGAAAGTTTGTTGCAAAAAAGGAATATTCCCTTTTTCGAATGATTGAAGAAAGAGAATATTCAAAGAATATTCTCATGGGTGAGGAAAATTAGATATTTAGTTAATTAAACCCAAATTAAATTGTGTAAAGGAGAAGGAATATTCCATGGGAATATTCCCTTTTTGGAGGAATGTGCAAAGGAGGAATATTCCCAAAGAATATTCCCTTGCAAGTGAGAAGATTAGATTTAATTAGTAATTTGATAATTAAATAAAGTTTCAATTATGCAAATTAGGAGAATTAAATGATATTCATTAAATAAATGATTTAATAAAAAAGGGGAAAGTGTTATGATATTTAATTAAATAACTTGGGGTTATTTAATTAAATAAGAGGACTTTAGGTGATTAAATTAAATAGTTTGATTTATTCAATTTAATAGGATGAAATGTTAGCATAAAAGGGGATGAATTCACCTAATTAGGTCAATCAAGTTAATAGATGAAAATGATAAGATTAATTAAATAGCTAAGCTAATTTAATCAATTAAGCGAAAAGAGGATGGGTTTTAGGATGAAATGGTGTAAGTATATCAGATTCAAGTGCATGATATTATTCAAGACATTTTTAAGTGTCTACAATTTGTAGTCAAGCCTTGAGGTGATGTGCATGACTTCAGTCCTTCAAGGAAATTAGATTGAGTGGTGAGTTGCAGTCTATTGTTAATTCATCAATTGTTTGTCATTTAGCCTCTACCCCTGAAAAATGATAAGATCACTTTTACCAATTTTGCTATTATGGAGGTGGGAACACCAACATGGGGTTTGATTGAGGAAAGACCTTATATGGAACAACCTTTATCTCTCTCTTTGACTGTGAAGGTTTTAGATCTAAGGAAGATTGGAGGAAGATTGAAGGCCATTCATTCATTGTTTTTTTTAGGTAAGAGGCATAGCCTATATATATATTAATTATAAAAGATGTATACAAAGAATTTTTGTTTTTGATTTCCAACTGGAAATGGAAATTTCTTTCCTACGACTGCAAAAACTCAACCCGTGACACTTGAAATCTCAACCCCCAACCCCAACAACATGACATCATTTCCTAGTACACATTTCTAATTACAGAGCATTACATATTTCATGTCATAGATTACATAACACTTCCATTTCCTTGCAAAATATGAAAATATTATAACCCACCTACCCCCTGAAGAACAACTTAAAGTAGAAGAGGCTTAACAGTCTACAGTTTAGATATATTACTACCTTAAGCCCATAAAAACATGAGACATTTGACACTATATCATATTATGAAAAAATTTCCCCCTATTAACATTCCATAAACATTGGGAAGTTTTCATCTTGTCCTTCCTCCATTTCAGCTAAGGGAAAAACTCAAAATCTTTTGTGCACCGAGGCCCTTACCTCTTGCTCCCCACCACTTACTGGAACCATTTGTGCACATAAATCAATCTGTACCTGTGTGGCCTCATGCAATTGCTTCAATTGAGGATTTTTATCAGTCAATAGACAAACATGAGAGTGCAAGAAAGAAATTGCAAAAAAAATCTCTTATATCAATCTCCATAATCACACATAGGCACCTAAAATTCTTCCTTATGGATTTCAAGAAAATTATATCATTGCTATGTTGGTAAGCAAACTTCATTGCATCATAAATTTCTTGAAAAACCTAGTTTTGAGCAATTTTCATGGAAATAATCCTCCTATGAGCCCTTTTCCTTTAAAAAAATTATACCCTTGAACTTCCATTAATAGAGAATTATCTTACAAGAACTAAATCTTAACATATTTACCAGCTATGTCTTCAAATCCCTTAGATACTAACACAAATCCATCAAATTCATTAAGAAAATCAAAAGCACCTGCGATGGCAGCAAAATCCTCTGAGCTTTTGGGCTAATTACTTCAATATTGATCACTATGTGAATGCATTCTACCCGCGGGCATTCTAGCTTAAACACAATGCCAATATCCTCATGCAAGAGGAAGCCCTCAAAGAGCTTCTCCCAAACCTACCCCCTCATACAAATGCGGAAGTTCCAGGGTTGATATGCCATTTTCCAAGCAAACAAAGTGTTTTAACGTACACCACCTACAAAGAGATGTCAACAGTCCTCCTTTCCTAGCACCCATGACAATGTTGCAACAATTGCTACACCTTCTAGATGCCACACCTCTTCACACATTCCCAAAATAACAAGAGAGAAAAACAATGAAACAAGTTTTAATATTATCAAAACCAATGACAACAGATAAATATACTGAAGGAGTGTGAAATAATAATTAATCCAGTTGGAGAATCACTTGCTCAGGATTTACACATTCCCAATCTCTCAAGACTCATGAGAATAAGGCACATCACTTAATGATTTAACCTTACACACCATCTATCATGATGAATTAAGTACCTGCAAAATCAAAACCACATTAGTAATAAAACCAACTGCCATGAGATGATTTCATCCTTCGTGGAAGCTCACAACTTTGTCACATGAAGCGATTGACGTGGCACACAACACACCAACACGTATGATTTCTATAACATTCTCCCAATAGTGATCTATTTTATTGACATTGAAAATAAGGCATCATTTTCCCATTTCTCATATTAACACAAAATAAGAAATTATGAAAGGGTAAGCCTATTTGGAGCTTGCTCTAATTCAACCAAATTCTATAAAATTGGAAAATCCTTTGCATTATCCCTATAACCCATAAATGTGAATTCTTGACCTTCACTACCCAAACTTGCAAGCTTTTCTGCTATTTTATTACCTTCCCAATACACATGCGATATTTGAGTTTCTTTAAAAGAGTCCATTAACAACCAAGCCCTCTTGAGAATGTAATGAAGCTTCCAATTATGAATCTTTCTTTCTTTACAAGCATTAATGATAATCAAAGAATCCCCTTCAATATGCAAATTATTTAAACCCAGATCCTTTGCTAATTGTAGACCCTGAAGAAGTGCCTTTGCCTCTGCAACATTATTTGTGTCATTTGTCAACTTCACTACTTTTGTTTCCAATAATGAACCACTGCAATGCTTAACAAGATACATAAACTTAATTATCTCAGTATTCGACAAAGATTCGACAGTGGGACCCATAAGGAAGAAGGCTCTAATTAGACTCCCAAGGATTGTGAAAACATATTTCAAATTCAATTACTAGGAAACTAATTCCTTGGGTGACTTAGTCTTACAAATTCAACTCCTGATTTATATACCAGGTGCATGAAACTCTACTCAGTCTATTTATGAACACCAAATTTGTCTATGACTTTCCAACTTTACTATTTTTGCATTAGAATAGGTTATTTGCATCATTTGTTAGTCATATCATTGCATTTAATACAAAATTCATTTTCAATTCCCTAAATTCAAATCTTCAGATTGATTGGCTCACCTTCAAGTTGCAATTCAATCCCATATCCTATCCAATCTTGAATTTAATGATAAGAACTCAAAATTGTTGAAAAGAGAGCCCTTATGAAATCTTAAAGTGAATTCCTAGGATTTCACTTTTCCACCTTATTAGAAAGGCTCCAATTCTATAGGAGTGAACCTTACAAGATTTTAATTTCCACCCCTTATTATGTTCTTTGGAAACTAATTCACCTTATAACTTCCTCTATCATTCTGATACTCTTATGTCAAGATATTTAAATTTATAGCCTTATTTGTTATTGAATTTAGGTTAAAAACCTCTACAATGTAAACCTTGTCAATTCTGACCATCTTGCCACCATTCATGACTATTATTTGTAGACACTGAAAAATGTCTTATCTGTGAGCATCATTTTTCTTGGTTGTCGTCCTCCAGTAATTAAATAACTTTAATTATTTGATTATTCTTTATCATATTCCTCTATTAAATAAATAATTTTTAATTATTTAATTAATTCACTTTCCTAATCTTTATTTTGTCTTGATCAATTAAATAAATTAATTGTGTCGCTAATATCCCCCTTTCTTCAATAATTAAATAAATTACTATTTATTTAATTATTTTCTTGTCATATTTCGTTTATAGTTAAATAATTATTATTAATTATTTAACTATTCACTCCCTCTTTTAATTATTCCATTTATTAAATAATTGTCAAAATTATTTAATTGTCCTCCATGTGTCCCTTGTATTAAATAATTAAATCAATTTAATTATTTAATACCTTTTTCACATTTCCTCTCATTTAATTAAAACAATTATGCAAATTGTTTTAATTAAATGCTCTATTTCCTCTTTTTCTCAAATAAATAATTCAAATGAATTACTTATCCTCCACTTGGCCAAATATTCCTTTTTCATGAATTGATTATCTTTCAATTTTTAATTCATGCATTATCCTCCCACTTGCTCATTAATATTTGTCATAGTCATCAGCGTCATAGCCCTCCCATGAATAGAATATTCTTGGTGCATCAATCCTCCACCTTTGATCTTGACATCTTTCTAGAAGTTTGATCTTGACCGTTCATTTGAATGGTTTTCTATAAAAGCAACCTTCCTCCTTCACTCTGTCCTTAACAACCATTATCTCCAACTTTCTTGCTTACTATTTGCAGGTATTTGTACAACTTCAACAACAAATCTAAGGGAAAGATTGGAAAAAGAAGAAATAGGGGAGACAAGGGAAGTGAATCAAATACAATATGGGGAGTGCTTTATTTTTTTTGCTTTCATTTTGATATCTCCATTTTTTCATATTCTCTTGTTTTAGATGAGGTTTTAGCTTAAAGGTGTTGTGGCTGTCACTTTATCTAGGCTAGAATGGATTTTCCCCATCTTACATTGATGATCCTGACATGAATCTTACAATTTTGGAAAGAAATCCATTTGTTTTCTTGTTTGATTTTGCTATTTTGCAAGTTACAACCAAGAATTCACACAAAATCCCATCATCTTCTTTTGAGCACAAAAAAATGGGTGTATAAAATCTTAAAAAAATTATTATCCAGGTTTTGTAGGCCTTGCTTTTAGCTTTCCGGAACTTCAAACATTTTAAATTTTTGTTAACATTTGAGAAAGTTATGGCTATTTTAGTATTCACTTCTTTTTAAATTTAGCTGTTAAAATCTGTGTTTTCTTTTTCCTATAACATTTTTTTTGTGTAGAATCTTGGAAAAATAATTTTTGGGTTTTGAAGGTTTGAGTTTCAGCTTTCAATGGATTCAAACAATTTAAAATTTCATTAAGTTTTGAGAAATTTATCACTATTTCAATTTGCTATTATCATTAAAGTTTTTATTGGGTTACTAATCTCTTGTTTTCAGCATGTGGCACAACTTGGAGGGAGTTCTAAAAACTGTTTCTTTTGAAACATAATCATTTGTTTCCCTATCATTTCATTTACTTAGTTTGGTTTTATCATTGCTATCTCATTTTTTTGCAAACAACTACAAACTTGCATTACACGCATAAAGGTTAAAATGAACATGCATCATCATTCATGAAGGCTAAAATGAACAACAAATTGCATATTCCATTTGTGGGTTTTAAAATGAACATGCATTGTCACCCATGAAGGCTAAAATGAACAACTACAATGTGCATCAAGATCATAGAGATTAAAAGAACCTGCATTTTTCACTCATAAGGCTTTAAAAAGAACAACAATCTACATTCTGACACTCATGGGTATTCAAATGAATTTGCATTACATGTCATGGCATAAAATGAATCCAGGTGTCTTCAAATCATAAGAAAAGGATAAAATTTACAAGTGTCTTTCATGTTTGGTGATTTGCAACTATCATAGAGTGTATATGCTCTCCTCTTGTGCCATTTGGTGATCTTGAGTGATCAAAAGTACCTCTTTGGAATTTGTATAATCGCACCCCACATTTAGATTTTGGGCTTAAAATGAACCCCATGCAAGTGTGAGGCAAAGGTGTTGTGTATGCACTCCCCTTGCACTTTGTGTGATCTTGGGTGATAAAAAAAAACATCATTGTATTGATTTTGTTACCTTTAGAGGGGCTTACCTCAAAAGAGGGAAAAACTCCAACCAGTTTTTCACTTGGGCCGGTATACAAATGGATAAGACTAAACTGTCAAGTCATCATGGTATGTGGGCCTTAGTCGTATAGTGTCATTCAGAATAGGGTACTACCGTAAAAAGTATAAGAGCCCCTAGTAGGAGTGATTAAAGCCTTAAGTGGCTTGTTGGATCCTCACGAGGTGTCATGTCCCCGGGTATTCACTAAGAACCTTGTTTTAGTGGCCAAATCACTTGCTAGTGTAGGAATGGTCGTTTTGAAGCCACCTCACGTCTTCACTAAGCATGTGTAGAGGAAAAAATTCCTCTTTGAGGAATTGAGACTTGGTGAGCCTGAGAAGTGAGTGTCATGGAGGGGAGCCAATGCCACCAAGTCTCTACATGTCTTCCTTGTTTAAGTGGTTGGAGAAATCTGAATGGGGATCTAGCAGGTGGTATCTCTTGAGAATCCATAGGTTGTGAAGTGTTTGCAAGTGTCTTTTATACATTTAAACCTTTTCACATCTTATCAAACCAAAAAGAAGTGCATGAGATTGTATTCTATTTTTTCCATTCAGATTTCATCAAAAACATTCAAAATCCACTCACAAACCAAACAAGAAACCATCAAATTGTCGAAAGAAACATTATGTGAATCACAATTATAAAAAATAGAGCCACAATTGATATTTTGCACTACAATTGATAACTAGAAAACCACAACTATCATCCTAAATCTCACTTGTAGAAAACAAACCCGCAATTGATATTATGAGCCACAAATGTCATCTTGAACCACACTTGTAGAAAAAATAGTCGCAACTATCATACTGAACTACAATTGTCATCCTGAAATGCATTTGCAAAAAATAGTGCCACAATTATTTGATAACTAGAAACTTTCAAAATCTTTGTCCAAAATCTGATCAACTCATTTTATAGGGATCTTTGACTACTATACTAGAGACTTGCAAGCTTTACCAATTCATCCTAGCATTTCCATTTAGGGATACATTGCATTATAGGTTACCTTCCCCCATCCTTTGCATTCCATAGATTAAACTTAGACCCTTAGGTTGCATTTAGACCTTCAGATTCTGAACATAGGAAGACCATTGAGCTTTTGGAAAATCCTTGGTTACATATTCTATTTTTCATTGACCTTTATCCTTCATATTATCAACCTTTTTCATTATCACCTTTATCAAATTTGAGTCTTAAGCTTGTGTCCTAGCCTGGACTCAACCTTGTCAAAATTATCCTCTTGATTACCACGAAGGACAATGGCACTTGGGATTTTCACCTTGGATTCACATTAGCTTGATTGCCACCCTTTGTTTGAATTTTTAGGATTCCTTTGCATCATTTAGACTCATATCACACCCCTTTGATCATAAATTTTATCATCATCTTGCTAGTCTTTAATCTTTAACCTAGATTGCACTTTACACCTTTATCCCAAAAATACAATTTTTTTTACCTTAGCCTTAGTATCATATCATCAATTAGTCAACCTTTCATATCCTTTTGCATCCATTAGTCTCATTATCCTTATATTCAAGAAAATCCAAAATATATATAGCTTAGTTTCATCATCATTTTGCATTAGCCTCATTATCCTTGAAAATCCAAAAACATAGATTCATCACCATCTTGCATTATCCCCCAACTTGCAAAATTATCACATGGTTGTGTGAATGGTGATCCTAGACATGCACAAAAACAAAGAAAAAACACCCAATTAGTTCATTATGCAAGTTAAATCATCATTCCCCATGAAATTCATTTGAGATATCAAGAACAAGAAATAAATGAACAACATGAATAAAAACTATCTAATCTTCCTCAAAATAGAAAAACTCTCAATCCCATGGGGCAATTGGTGCCATTTTGATGTGAAAAATGGCCCTTTTCCCAATTCCTTGCAAGCTTTATGATCAATGGTGAAGATTTGATACTCCTTGATGAAATGCCTCCATAACCTAGCTATGAAACCATGAAAATGGATGAAAGTGGATAAAGATGGATGAAAATTGCTCAAAAACTTGAAGATAATAATGTTTCATGAAGTTGTGTATCCAAAATCCAAATGAGAGCCTCTTATTTATAGATGAGAAAGATGGAGGATGAGGCAAAATGGATGAATGTGGGACTAAAGATCAACCAATAGCAAAAAGCCACTTGTCAACATGTGAGTGGACAAAGGTGGAGCACATTTTTGTCATTGTGTAATTAAATGCAATTAGGTGGAATTTCAAAATTGATGAAATGACAAGTTGGAGGGAGAAGAAAATGAAGTTAATGCCACTTGGCTCAAGGAAAAGGAAATGTAAGAGGCCTTCAATGCCTTGTTGGATGTACAAACCCTTTTGGAGGGATTTTTTTGAATTTGAAGAATATTCCCTCTTTGATGCCTTTTTGAAAGTAAATAGAGATTTAATAAATCAATTAAAATGATTTTCATGAGCAAGTTGCAAAAGCTAGAGGATTTGATGGATTGAGATTAGCATTAATCATGATTTGATTAATTAAGATAGAATTTAGCTGATTTGACACTTTGATTTAGATTTTAGGATTTAAATAAATCAAGAATGAGAAGAATAATGATTTTAGATTTAATTAAAGAGGGATGATGTTAGATTAAATCAAATAAAGATTAATTTATTTAATTTAAATGAGATGACATTAGAAGTTAATTAAATAAAATTGATTTATTTAATTAAAGAGATGGAATGTGATGAATTTAATCAAATAAAAATTATTTAATTAAAATATTAGCAAAGGAGATGATTCAAGATGAACTGGTGTTAGTAAAATTAGGATCAGGTGTATAGGATCAATTAGTACATTTTTCGTGTCTACATTTTGCCCCTCTTTGAAGCAATGTACCCGCTGTGTTGGTGCAAAGAATAAACTGCCAAGATCAAAATTTAAAAAAAAAATGTTTTTTTTCGGATGCCTCACTTCTGCCCCAGTGAGAGAATTATGCTGTTATACTACCCCCTTGAGAGATCGGATAAAATTTGGATTTTTGGGTGATCTCGTGAAAAAAGAGGACAAGATGCCCGACGGGTCCAAAAGGGTCTAGGATGCCAAAAACATGCCAAAACGTGAAAAAATGATGCAAAATGACCCTTGGTTGGGAAAAAGGGATTAGGGGCCCAAAACCCTAGTTGCACAGCCTTTAGAGATTTCATTGTTTTGAGCTATGAGCACTATTTGAGATGGTGCAACATGTGCTTCCACAACAAATTTTGGAGCGAGTATGAGTGTACCAGCAACTCCCAGGCACAGGACCACTAGTATGTGACCCTTACCTGACTTGTGTTTTCATTTTTTGTGCACATTAATTAGGGTCAAAAGTCAAACTAAGTTAAGCGACACTATTTGGCACCATTGAAAGTGTTAAATCGACGTCGCGTGGCCTTAAAGTGTGCCGCTATTGATTCTGGTGATGTGACATCACAGTTTAGCAATTAAGGTTTAGGCCTCAAAGTGTGTCGCATATGCAAATGGTGTTGCAGAATTTAAGTTTTTTGATCAAATAGGTGCGCAGTCAAACTACGACACCTTGACGCAGTTTGGAATTTAAAGGGTTCCAGCGGCACAGTTTGGAACTTTGAAACAATGACACAATTGCAAACAACGATGCATTTGCTGTTTTGGTCACGAAAACCTCAAACAGGATCCTGGTTTTTTACGAAACTTGATGCTATGACTTTACTGATGCAGGAGGACATGGAGCTAGTACACTCATGGGAGCATAGATCTTCGATACTGAGTAGACTGACTAGATTGCATGAGCTGCTCCAAGAGCACTTGGGAGTGATAGGACTTTGGTATGTCGCATATGCTCCAACCATCCAAACACATCTTGGCATGATGACAACACTAGCAGAGCGATGGCACAGTGAGACTTCCTCGTTCAATTCCCTATAGGCAAGGTGATAGTTACTCTGGGGGATGTGTGGCACATTCTTAATTTGTCGATCCACAGAGAGTAGGTCATCTATGATGTGGATGCCGAGACTAATTCCTGTTATGAGGTCATGGGCCTGGATGAGATTATTTTTGTTGAGGGATAGATCGAGCTGGAGCGATACAAGACCTTGATGTTGCCTTTCTAATTGATCGTAGCTGCTATTATCTCAGGCCTTGTGGCACCAGATTGGCGCAGTCAATATTTTAGTCTAGGATGGGGTCTTGTCTGGGATCGGATGCTTCGACGGAGAGAGTGCTTTGCATGGGGGCCAATGATGCTGGCCTCCCTCTACCATGAGTTGCACGAGTTTACATATTGTGATAGTAGGGCTATCGGAGTAGTTTTACACTTTTTCACATCTAGGCCTAGGAGCACATTGCAGTGCTTCGCCCATGAGTTACACTAGTTGACATGGAGCAAAATGACCTAGCGGTTTGGTGGTACCAAGGTGGCTTGACCCTTACTCATACAGGGGAAGCTGGCATCCCTCACTGGAGGAGGGTGATTGATGAGATGACAGTCTTTACCTGGAGGCCTTGGCTTGGTATGCCCACTTGGTACGATGACGTTCAACAACTCTTATTCGTGAGGCAGGACCATCTTATGCAGGGTAGGGAGCACACCATGATAGAGTGTTACTTGTTTGATCGGGTGGCTAGATAGTTCGGTGACGCACAGGATAGACCCGATGACCAGCACGTGGCCATATTTGCGCGTACTATAAGGGAGACTACATGGCATTGGATGATCCCCATAGATGAGGTAGTGGAAAGTTTTAGGTAGCTGGTGGCTAGGCCATGGCCATATGATCAAGGGCCAATGGGCCCAGGGACCACACAGGCATATCGAGATTAGTTTCATCCACTGATTAGATTGACAGTGCCTGGCACACTATTACCACAACGAAGACCTCGAGGTCGGTCAGCAGGGTGGAGACGAGGGCGAGGATATGGGGATGGAGATGGAGATGATGGTGGGGGTAGAGGAGGAGGTGGACCACCTCACAACTAATGAGGCTAGAGGGATCAGGTGCATGGTTAGAGGGATGGAGATAGAGACCAGTAGAGAGATGGGGACAGGCAGCCTCTGAGAGATGGGGATCCGAAGAGGGATGCCCCGAGGGATGATCAACAATAGCCCCCACCACCGCCACCACCTCAACTGAACTAAAGAGATTCTCTTATTCAGCAGCTGCAAGCACAAGTTGCCACATTGACGACCGAGCGAGATCAGGCCCATGCAGAGCTGGACTAGGCCATACAACAGAGACAAGCCATCGAGCTTTAGTTGGCATAGGAGATTGGGAGATGCTAGTAGCTAGAGGCTACACAGGGCATGACAGTCCCCATGAGGATGTACCCTGATGCAGTCAGAGAGGTGAAGTACTATAGAGTTCACTATCATCAGGTAGTGCCTTGAGCAACCCAAGCACCAGAGTTTTCACAGCAAACAGGGTAGAGGTAGGATCCGTCGAGTGAGGGGAGCAGCCATCAGGGCTAGCCTCATATTTTTTATTAGAGACAACATTCTTTTTGAGGTTCACAGGCTCCATTTTTTGATAGCCCCATGGGCATTTGTATTTATATTGATTGATACACACACATTTGATCCTGATTCTTTGTACCATGACAGTTGTATATTATTTTGATGATATATGATATGATATGGCCGATTCGAGATATGATGATGTGTCTATTCTATTTATGCATGATGGATGGATGTATTTAATTTCCTATATGCGATGATATGACATGTTATGACTTTATTTGATGAGATGCAATGTGATTATTCTATTTTATGTGATGTGATGCAATGATTATGCATATGTTTATGGATGGATGCATTTCTTTTTCAATATCTTTTCTGTGCACTTTTTATGATGATATATGGATGATGCAAATGTTATGATATGCAAATGATTTAAAATGTTTAGACTAACATATCTATATGGATGATGATGATATATGCTATGATCATGAGATGTATGAGATGCTCTTTTTTACCTTTTTAGTACTTTTCCAACATGTATGGATGATATGATGATGCACATGATATGATGTGATGATGCTTTTATTATGATACCTATGATTATGTAATGGATGTTTTGATGATGCATATGGTATGATGATGATGATGCAAATGATATGATGTTGTATATGTGATTATGCAATGGATGTTTTGATGATGCATATGATATGATTTAATAATGCCTATGTGATGGTACTTTTATGTTTATGTGATGAATGAAAATGTATGGTTTGTGAGATGCTTAGAATAACCAATCTATATTATGCAATGATGAAACGCAATGCATGTGAGATGATTAATGTTTCCTACATGATATGTCATGGTATGCATTATGCTAACGGTTTGTGGATGCAGGATGGATGCATTAGCGATGATTTTGATTAACTATCATGGTACCATGTTAGCGCAGAGAGAAAGAAGAAGAAATAAGAGAATCCAACAAGCCTACTTTATTAGAGATGATGACGATGATGATGATACTTTTCTTATCAGGAATTGGGACTTTAAAAGGGCTATTTACCTTATGTTTGATAATACACATAGGCATGATGCATCAAGGTGTAAAGAACTAGGATGGCATTGCACCTAGTGTGATGTACTTTGACTCGACAATCAAATAGGAGTACTCCTGTTCACACCTAGCATACAAAAACTTATCTAAAGTGTAGTTCAGATATTCCAAACATCTCAGACCAAAACATAGAAAGGCGAGCCTTTCTATGTGGTCAACAAGACACCTAAAACCTCTTCCCTTCACCCAAACAAAGCACACAGGACAAAGGTTATATTATAAGAATATACAACAAGCACAATAGATAAAAGATAATGATCATTGCCCCATTCCTTTCTCTCTAAATCATTTTGATAGACATCATCGAGAGGTCATCAAAATGAGCACAATAAGATAAGTTAAAAGACAAAGATCAAGTAAACAAACAAGCTAATGTTCTTCATACCGCAAGCCAAGACTAAACTACGGCGATGCCTGATGTTGATGTCCATTGTAGGAAGGATGCATCCTAGGACATGATGATATCAAATGATTTGGGATTGATTGGATGATAGGCTATTGATACCAAGAGTTGACGAACTTGTTTACCTACTAACCTAGACTTGAGACTTTGATGATTGAGTTTTCACTTTTAACTTGCTAGACTTGTTTCCAATTGTTTCACCAAAGGTTGAGGATGATGACTGTTTATTATGAGTGATGTTTATCATAGGTGAAAGCGAGATGGGATGGATGGATTTTTTCAAATATTTGGATGTTTTGACATTTTGAAATGTTTTGAGGCTATTTTTTTTGGTATTTTAAAGATTTTACAAATGTTTTGATTTTCAAAATTTCAAATGTTTTTGGGGTTTTTTGAGATTTTGACCAAGATACTAACCTAAAGACCTATCCTAGGGGCCTCAGGGGCTTATCAAAATATTATCCTTGCCTACGTTATACACGCAAAGACCACATAGTTCGACTGAAATAGACTCAATTATTGATTAGATATGGACAAATGGATTGCCAATTTATCATGACGAACTCCTAAAGGACTGACCTAAGTGTCTCAGGGGATGATCAAAGATCAACCTTTCCTATATTCAAAGCTCAAAGACTTGTAGTTCGAAAGATGACTTTGCTTTTTGAATGACATTTTGACCTATTTTTTGGATTTTGAATGTTTTGAATGTTTTTGGATTTTTTTTATTTTATGATGTTTTTGGACTTTTTGATTTTTTGATGTTTTTGGATTTTTTTATTTAAAGAAGACTTCAAGAATATACACGAATCCAATCCAATGAGAACATGCCCCCAACGTGATGCAATAAACTAATTCGATATGTGTAGAACAAATTGACCTTGAGAATGGGCCGATTAGTACTAGGAGGAATCATGACACAAACACAGGATCAAGCTATGATATGGATGCAGATGGGTGATGGATGGAGGTACAGAATACTATAGATGATGTAAGCATGATAGATGGATGATACAGAAAAAGCCATGGAGATCCTAGTTGATGGAAAGTTCTTATTTACTCAAGGCACCTATTTTCCAAGTTTTCACCAAGGTACTTGCCCAAAGTGCCACCAAAGTGGTTTTCACTAGAGGACGATTTTTCTCTTTACTGTTTTTAATCCTTTTTCTGATTTTTTTGGATTTTCTATGTATTTTTATTTTTTTGGTTTTTTTGGTTTTATACCTTGAAAGACTAGGCATAAATTTTTTTGAGATGGGAACTATTCATGGGCTCCTATAAAGGTTATCCTTTTGGTGTTGATAACTGAAATGCTCCTAACTTGTAACTTGTCGTGACGACGAAGGGTCCCAACCTATTGGGTACAAACTTGCCCTTGCTATCTAGATTTGGGATGTTCTTTTGATTCTCCTTTAGCACCAATTCTCCAACTTGGAAAGTTTGGCTCCTGATCTTGTTGTAATTCCACTTGAGTCGGCTTTGGTATACTTGCAAATGGTTTAAGGCATCCATGCACCACTCATTTGGAAATTCCAGCTCATTTAATCTTGACACCTGATATTCTTCATCTGTGATGAGATTCTGCAACAATATTCTTAGTGACGAGAGCTCAATCTCAATAGGGAGAATGGCTTCTAATCAATAGACCAGGGAGAAAGGGGTGGCACCTGTTGGTGTGCAGATACTTGTTCGATAGGCCTATAGGGCGGGATTCAATTGGAGATACCAATCATGACCAGCTTCATTGACCGTCTTCTTGAGAATTTTTAAGATAGTTTTATTTGTAGCCTCAGCTTGGTTGTTTCCTTGGGGATAGTACAGAGTGGAAAAGCGATGTTGGATTTTGAACTTTTTGCATAGATCATGAATATCTTGATTTTTTGAAAGGTGTCCCGTTATTTGAGATAATGGTTTGAGGGACACCATAGTGAAAAATTAGGTAGTTCAAGATGAACTTTGATATCTGCTTTCTTGTGATATAGGTCATGGGAATGGATTCTACCCACTTTGTGAAGTATTTAGTGGCAGTGATGATGAACTTATGTCCACTGGATGAGGTGGGGGTAATTTTTCCAGCTAGATCGAGCCCCAACTATGAAAGGGCCAAGGTGTAACAATTAGGTTGAGCTCCTGAGCTAGTGCATGGATGAGATCCTCATGCTGCTAACACTGCAAACACCTTTTGACATAATCATGTGCTTCTCTTTCCATTGTAGGCCAATAGTACCCTGTCCTCAACATTTTCTTAGCCAAGGTCATACCAATCGAATGCGAACTAAAAATTTCATTGTGCACCTCAGTTAAGGTAGTCAAAGCTTCCTTAGTGTTTAGGAAATGTAAAAGGGTACCTTCAATGCTTCTACGGTATAGGGTATCTCCTAGGATGAAAAAACGAGATGACTTTTAGACAAAGGCTCTTTTGAGGTTCGGGGTTATGTCGGCAGGGATGACTCCTATTCTTAGGTAAGTGTATATATCATGGTACCAGGGATCACTGGGACAACCAATTTCACACACAAATTTGGACTATGATACCTTGAATGGTGGTATGAGAAGCTACTCTACGAGTAATTCTTTCTTTGGGACATTGCATGGGATTTCCAATAGTGATCCAATTGTAGCCATTGCATCTACCGCTCTGTTATTTTCTCTTGGTAGCTGCTCAAATGAGATATCAATGAAGAACTCCTTGAGGCTTTCCACCAGTTTCTTGTAGGGAGTCAACTTGTCATCCTTTGTTTGATACTCATTATTTACCTATTTGATTACGAGTTGTGAGTCTCTGTAGACCTTGAGTGCCATGATCTACCACTGCACTACAATTCTTATCCCTATGACAAGAGCCTCATATTCTGCGATGTTATTTGTGCACATAAATGACAACTTGTATGATTTGGGTATTCAGTCCCCTTGTGGGGTGATCAAGAAGATCCTTGCTTCCAACCCGTGTTGTGTGTAGGATCCATCAAAGTACATTTTCCAGTGATCTATTACACTTAGGTTGAAGACTGATTCGTCGAGGAATTCTGATACAAGTGGATTCTCTAGTATATTGGTGCCTCTGCCAGTTGGTCTGCAATTGCTTGTCCTTTGATGGCCTTGCATTCCACATATTCAATATCATGCTCTGTCAAAATCATAACCCACTTTGTCAATCGCTCTGTGAGAGTTGCTTTGGAAAGAAAGTACTCAAGTGGGTCTATCTTTGCAATGAGCTTTATTTGATGTGCTAGGATGTAATGTCTGAATTTTTGAGCTGCGAACACAACTACTAAGCAAGATTTCTCAATAGATGTGTAGTTCAACTCATGTCCCACCATAGTCCTGCTGATATAATAGATAGCTCTCTCTTTCCCATTTTCATCATGTTATGCCAAGAGAGTGCCAAGAGTTGCCAATGTTGCTGATATGTATAAGATCAAGGGTTTTCCTGGAATTGGTGGCATGAGGACTGGTGGCATGAGTAAGAATTTCTTGATCTTGTTGAAGGCCTGATCACACTTCTCATCCCACTTGTATGCTACCCCCTTGTGGAGTAGATGAGAGTAGGGGACAACCTTGTTTTCTAGTTGTGCTATGAACCGACAAATGGACTGGAGTCTTCCTTGTAGGCCTCTTATTTGTTTCAATGTTTTTGGTGCCTCCATTTCAAGGATTGCCTTGACCTTAGCAGGATATATCTCAATCCCTCTCATAGACATGATATACCCAAGGAGATTTCCTGACTGTACTCTGAAGACACACTTCTTTGGATTGAGTCTGACTTTGTATTCCTCTAACCTATCAAAGATGGAACCTAAGGTTACTATGTGATCTCATCATTTCTTTGACTTGGCTAGTATATTATCCACATAATCTTCCACAGTCTTATGAATCATGTCATGAAAGATTAGGGTCATGGCCCTCTGATAGGTGGCTCCTGTATTCTTTAACCCAAACGACATCATATTTCAGTAATATGTCCCCCATGGGAAAGTGAAGGACGTTTTATGTTGGTCATCTTTTGCTATCATGATCTGGTTGTAACCTGAGAATCCATCCATTAGTGATAGTATCTCATGTCCTGTCATCATATCTATAATAATTTCAATGTTTGTAAGTAGAAAGTCATCCTTGGGACATGCTTTGTTCATGTCTCTGAAATCCGTGCAGATGTAGATGCCCCTAGTGGGATTTGAAACAGGTACAAGGTTTGAGACCCATTATGGATAATCAACTGGTTGTATGAACCCTGCGTCTAGGAGCTTTTGTAATTCCATTTTGACCAACAATGCTATCTGGGGATGCATCTTTCTTAGCTTTTGTCTCATAGGCTTTGCTTTAGGATATACAGCTAGGTGATGAACCATAACCTCTGGATCAAGCCCAGGCATGTCAGAATAGGTCCACACAAAGTTCATCTTTCTTTCTTTTAGGAATGCAACCAAGAGTTCTTGCTCCTTTGTAAGAAGGGATTCTACATAAAATGTTATGTGTGGAAGTTCCTCTATTCCCAGGTTGACTGGATTGCACTTCTCTGCTAGGAACGTTGACTTCTCTTGATGAATTGTACTTAGGGGAAGATTGAATCCTTCATCCTCTGGAGCCTCAGAGAGGTTTTCACCATTGGATGCATCCTTTATTTTTGATGTTTTCGGGTTAGAGAGTGCCACATTGTGGTTTTCACTCAAAGACCTAGAGATTATTCTCAAATTTTCACTTTTATGACTGAAGGATTCAATCATTTCCTTGTAATAAGCCTATGTGTCTAGTATGATGTCAAACCCAGCCTTCTGATTTCTGTATGGTACCGTATCCCACAATCCCATGAATTCCAAGAGCGCCTCATCATTTTTAAATGTGTCCAAAATTGGTGGTCCTCGTTGGTTGTAATCGATGAGTTGGGGATAGACTAAGTTTATTTCATGGGTTTGATGTTCTGATTCAAAGGAAAAGGTACTAATTATGAGAAGGGATGAATCCTCAAAAAGCATAGGTAAATCCATTATGGGATCTTCATCACTACTACACACATTGGTTATGTCGAAGGTACAATTGTCTAAGGGAAGACCTGTGCATACTGGAAACTGAGGGGGATTTTTGACTTCCTTAACTGCGACCACTTTGCCAAGTATGGTCACCTTTGGAGGGGTACATCCGAGGCCAATATTTCTTGTACACTTCTCTGAAATGAGAGGTACTAGAAAACCATTATCATTTTGTCCTAGTTTCTTGTTTCTATTATAGCCCATACCAAGCATCATTTATAATCCTTTGTTGCTTTCATCCATTAGAAGATCAGGAACGAGCCTTTCATCTTGATATAGGATACTAGATATGTATTTTTCATCTACTATTTCCCGACTAAGATCCCCCCAACTTCTGAATATAGAGGGGTTTGCTTTGAAGGTATGGGATGATGTTTCAGCTGGTTGGGGTTTCTCGTGAGTCCTAGGAGATTTAGGTAACTACCCTATGAAAAAATCACTTTTCTTCATTCTGTAATCCCCACACCCATTGTCTTGGCTAATGACCTTGATTTTGGATATATCAGGAATGGTGCATGTCTTTGTCTTAGAAGTGGAGGCCAAGGTAGCTAGGTCTACATATGGAGTTGTGGGGCCTTCATCGTTCTTTAGAAATTGGGAGATTTTATAGTATTTTGCTTCCAAATTCTTCCAGTAGGAAAAGGGTTCGGGATCACCATGGACCATGACCTCTTGATTTTGATATGGGAACTTGATGCACTGATGGAAGGTGGAAGTGACTACTTTCATCCCATGGATCCATGGACACCCTAGGAGAATGCTATAAGGTAAATCAAGGTCAAGGACCTGGCATGTTGTTTCCATAATGGCTGGCCCTACTTGAATAGGGAGCTAAATAGTGCCTTGAGACACTCTTTCTTGATCATCATATGCTCTGATTGTGATGCCATTACCCTTTTCAATGGCATCATCTGAGAATCCTAGATTCTTTATTAGTTTGAGGGAATAAATGTTTAGACGGGCACCCCCATTCACCAAGACCCTTTTGACTTTTTTTTTATGAACCAGGACTTTAAGGTGGAGTGCGTAATTATGAGATGGTTGGGAAGGGAAGTCCTGATTAGAGAACGTTAGGAGACTTGGAGTGGTATTATTTTTTACCATAGCTTGGAACTAGTAAATATCTAGATCCACAGAGACGGTGGATGAAGTCGATGCTTCCTCTAGTATTTTTCTATGTGCTGCCGATATCCTCAGCAACTCCATGATGGAGATCTGAGCAGGGGTTCTTTTTAGCTAGTCTAGGACATTGTAGCCATTAGGAATAGATTTTGGATTGGAGGTGGATTCCCTAGGTGGCTGTGATGGTCCAGCAATGGTGACTTTGCCATCACGTGTGGTGACTCCACAATCAACTTTGGTTCCTTTGATATTAATAACAGTGACCATTTCATCAATGGATGCGACAACATGATCATACACATGGTTCACATTGGCATACTTGGTCTTTCCACGGTTGTTCCCCTGGTTATGATCCGACATTAGATTCATGTATATTTTTAGGTCTTGATTTCCAGCTGGTTGCTTGACATTTATGATCTTGTCATCGATGAGGTCTTGGATCAGATTTTTCAACCTCATGTAGCTGGCTGTTGTATGCCCCTTGATTTTGTGAAAATCACAAAGGTGGTTTTCATTGTACCATGGTGGTTTCATTTGGGGCTCCTGATAGTTCTCATAAGTGGGGATTTTGATGAGATTTTCATTTATCAGTTTCTTCAAGACTAATTCAATTGGTTCCCCAAGGGTTGTGTACTTTCGCTTGGGGGGGTTTTGTTTCATGGGGGTGTAGACATCAAAAAATTGTCATCTTATGATACCTTGTCACAACATTGCATCATTTAGACACCTTGTATCATATTTTTCCCTAGGTACCCATGTCATCATCTAATTAGTTAAATAAATCTTATTTATTTGACTAGTTTCATTTATTCCCTTCCTATGCATAATTCATCAATTCCTCTAATGTTAATTAAATAATTTATATTATTTAATTAATTAAATCATTTCCATCGATTTCTCTAATGTTAATTAAATAATTTATATTATTTAATTAATTAAATCATTTCTATTAATTCTTCTAATGTTAATTAAATAATTTATATTATTTAATTAATGAAATCATAAATCCAATATTAATTAAATAAATCAAATATTTATTTAATTAATAAAATCTTTAAAATATCTTCTCGCTTTCTTTCCAAATTTGAACTCATGTGTATCTAATTAATTAATTTAATTAGATAATTCATCAATTATCTTTCTCATCTTTTTCAGGATTTATTTCCTTTGAAAGAGAATCAAAATCTTTCTATTTTTTTCACATCTTATCTTATCTTGTTTTAATTCCTTTAAAACTATAAATCAAAATCTTTTTATCTTTTGAAAATTTTATCTCATCTCGTCATATTTCCTCTTTTGTCAAAAAATCAAATCCTTATCGAATCTTGTCAAAATCTTATCTCTGTTCAAATCAAAAATCTATAAATATAAAATCTTTCACAAGCCATTTGGATTGAATCTTCTTCTAGCATCTTCACTTTGTCAAAATAATTCTTCAATCGCCATCTATCATCTTCATCAGGTTGTTATGCTGTAGAATTGAGCAACCAACATTCTTCCTCTACAATCAACCTTCGAAATCTTGCATCCTTGTGCAGGTGGAGAAGAGCCATGGAGATTAATCAACACTAATTTGAAAATCGGTTTGCATGTTATTTGTTTATTATTTTTATTTTTCATTCTAGTTTGTACTTCATGGTGCTTGATAGGATTTAATTTTTTTATTATCTTCAATGCATTTAAACCTTTGATTATCTCCCTATCTACATTTTGGCGCCCATCATGGAGCCTTGCCCCGTTTTTAACATTTATCTGTAGGTTTTCTGACAGGATTTCGCGTTTTGGAATTCAGTTTTCTGACAAAAATTCTCATTTTAGTGCATCTAAAGATTTCTATAGTGTATATGAGGGTTTATGTAGTGCATACAAATCTTTTAACGGTGTTTTTTGCAGGTTTTATTGACTTTGTTTTGCAGATCTAACAGTTTTTGGACAAAACCGCAAGTTTTACCAATTTCTTCATATCTTCTACACAACTATGAATTTTTCTGCAATATTTTTATAGAGTCTTGTACATCATTTCAAAAGGCTACAGTTAATAAATTGAGGGTGTATCATTGTTTTTGTAGAAGTTATCATAATTTTATGTTTTTTCATAAAATTTGTTTTTTGGATGCAAATCAACGAATTTTTTAGAAATTTTTACATTTTTGGAAATCTCTTTAAATTCTAATGTGGTTCTATGTTTTATATATTTAATTTAGAAGTCAAATACAATGCAAGAAAATATGATCTTCATTTTCTGTATGGTTTTCACAAAGCCATGTTTCTGAGAGCAAAACAAAGAATTTTTCTAACTTCTTTACATTTCTAGAAATCTCTCAGAAAATAAAATGTGATCTCTTCTTTGAGTTTTCATTTTTCGAATCAATAAAATCCTCAAATACTAAAATCTAATTCGGCTATGTCAAAAACATGTCTCTGAAATTGCAAATTTTTTTTGATGAGTTTATTTATTTTTTGGCTGCATTATAATATCATTTTTTTCATCTTGTAGGTGATCATAAGGAGCTCCAGTAGCAACAAATATCACTCACAACAATCTGAAAAATGAATAATCAGGTGCACACATTCCATTTTTTTAATCTCATTAATCTTGTTTGTCACATCTTTCAATTTGGGACATAAAATCAAATCTTGTTTGATCACATAATTGCAATTGGTTTAAAAAAAATCTTGTCTTTAATCACACTTCAAAAATTGGGTCTAAAATTAATCATTGTCTTCCATCACATCTTAATTTGGGGATAAAAAGAACAAGTGTTTGAATTGTTTTATAAACATTACAATTTTTTTAAGGGAAATTAATCATTGCGAGTGTGAATCTAGTGTGTGTGTGATCACAAACACTTCACTTGGTTTGATTTTGTCAAACCCTTTCTAGAAGGCCTGCTAGGGGATTTCATCACCCCTGGGGATGACCTCAATCGAAGTGTGAATCGAAAGACATGCTTGTTTGGAAGTTAAAATTTTTGTCACTCTTGGCTAAGCCCCAAAAAAATTTATACCTTTGGGAAGTGAAGGTGAAGGGTGGGTTACCCCTTTCTCTCGGCTGTGTGGCAGGATTTTGCTTTCAAATCATCCTTAGTCAACCTTGTGCAAACTAGCTTGAAACCTAATTGGCCATACCCACTTGACTAGTTCTAGGACTTGTTGATGTGTCTTCTTCAAGTGTGTGCTTAGTAATCACATTCATAATTTCAAATTCAAACTTGCTTATGTGTCTTGAGTGTGTGATTTATGTGTGTGCATGTGTGATCATTCATTTAAAAATTTCCAAATCAAGCTAGACACCAAACACATAAAGATAGGTCACTCTACACGTTCTTCCAACACATTCATATCCAATCACTTTCATCCTAATCATTCTTCTTAGCCACATCCTATCCATTTCATCCTAATCAATCAAGTCATCCAATCTAATCATTCCACATCATCACCATCACCAACCTAGTCCTAGTCACCACTTGTCAAAATGGTCATAATCATAAACAAGCCCAATCCTAAACCTAAGCCTAAAGTCATAATTCAAGGAGTCTCCTTCTCTAGTTCAAATCATGAAACAAAACCAAAACATAAAATCAAACTTCGAGGGGCTTCTCCTACCACCTCTAATAATGACATGAATGATGTTGCATACTTTGAGGAACAAATCGATACGCAAGAGCTTACACACATGTGTGACACCATGCCCACATTCGAACAAAAATCCCTAGCATCCCAACTTTGAAACCTCCTTCAGACACTTCACCAAATACCCCAACCCCTAGACCACCAAACCATACAAAGCCTTCAAACCATCTTTCAATATTTTTAACAAATTAAATCACCTCAAATCCAACACCTCCTAGCTCAAGCCAATCATTTCATTGCCACTTGTCAAATCCAGCAAACACCACATCATCCCCTATCCATTCATTATCACCCTTCCACCTCATACCAATCTAATCCATCCACTCCTTCGCATGAAAATTCCACATCCACCTATCAAGCCACATCACGAAAAACACATGTGAATTTAAGTTCTATCTCACAACAAGGTCAAAATTCATCATGTTCTATTACAACCATTGACAAGGGGAATACCAATCTAGCACAAGCACCCTATAACTTTATCATACCATCCTCCAATCAAAACCAAAACCCTAAGCCAACACCTTCCACCCATACACCTGCAAAGGATGTGACCCAAAGGCTACTAGCAAGGAATCAAACATCGCCATGCCATCCAACTCATATTCTTGAACATACAAAAGATTCATCAAACATCATGCCAAGCCCTTCAAGCCAACCATGTCATTCACAACCCCTTGAGCCAATTCTAAAGTCTCCCCTCATAAGTCCAAGTCACCCTCTATCATGCTCCTATGTTGTTGACCATCAAGAACATGACAAGTCTTTCCATGAGAAATCCCCTTCCACTTCCATTCAAATAAATCATTAGGTATTTCAAGATCACAATCCTAAACATGCAGAGACATTACCCCCTCATCCACATAAAGATCAACACCCTCCCAATGATTCCATTCATAACATACCTAATACTATTCATGATCAATCTTCCATCTTTGATCAAGACCCCTTTTATGATCAAGAAGACCATGATGATCCTCTTAGCCAACTTTATCCATTCCATGGTCAAGAGCTTTCCACCTCACCCATCCATGATACACAAACATCCACTTCCCTTGATGAGACATATGCCTCCCAAGCACACATAGAAGATCAAACAAATTGCTTGGATCTAAGTGAACACAATGCTAATAAAGATCCTAATGATC
This sequence comes from Sequoia sempervirens, assembly GCA_007258455.2. Classification (NCBI taxonomy): domain Eukaryota; kingdom Viridiplantae; phylum Streptophyta; class Pinopsida; order Cupressales; family Cupressaceae; genus Sequoia; species Sequoia sempervirens. The sequence continues at coordinate 43,205 of VDFB02023998.1, forward strand.
CTCCATCACCCACTATCGACCCCATTACACTTCCTCCATCATATCCTATTGGTCTTTCCACCCTCATTCATGAATGTTCCTCCTTAGAACAACAACAAGCATTATCTTCTCCATCCAATAAGGAACTCATGTCTAGTGTTTCACCTACACCTAGTCCCATTGTACATTGCACACTCCAAAACATGAACCATCAAGGTAAAGGTCTAGACCTTCATAAACAAAGTATTTTGGATCCCATCCATGTCAAAATCCCTCCATGCTCTTATGGCCTTGGACCTACACCCCAAGGACAACAAACTAAATATGTTGGTACTTCCTCCATGCATCCTAAGTCCACTTTCCATCATAAAGCCTATCGTATCCCTAAAACATATGTTGCCACCCCCCCTCCATCATCCTACAAATGTCAAAAGCATGTGACCATACACCTTCCACCATCAAATCTTCCACCATTGCTTCCAACTCCTAATATCCCTCCATCTAATCTACCTCCACTTCTCCCAACACCTAATATCCCCATTATCCAATCCCCTTATCCCTCCATCCATAAATACCCTAACATTCCTAATCATGACCAACAAATGCACACATTGTCTAAACATAAAGCTTCCACCCATTCCACCATACCCATGGGATTCAAAAGAAAGAATTTCAATGCCTCTACCTATAAAGTAGAAAATTCTAAGGGTTCTCATGCCTTAGGACATCAATACAAAAAGTAAAAGAAAAATCCATATAAAAAGCTATATAAGCCCATACCTCCAAAAGAAAAGTCCAAAACTAAAATGGTTTGGGTCCCTAAGAAAAAGGAAAGAAAGTCAAATGAGGCATTCACATCACAAAAATCCCAACCATCCACTTCCATCCCACATTCTCATTCCATTCAAAAGTCTCAAATTCCTAAAACCCACAAGAAAAATAAAAAACATAGAAATACTAAGTCTATGTGGGTACCAAAAACACTACACCCTCCACCTCCTAAGCAAACATCTCCATTGCTTCCTACACCCCATCCAAATTAAAAGATTCAACATTTATCACAGTGTGTGCAACCATTGGTCATGGTTCCCTTCCATTTCACAACAATCCCACATACCTCCATCTCCCCATCCTTCAATTACTATCCTACATATCTTCCTCACCATCTTCCTATGGTCCATGCTTTTGCATAAACCTTTCACTCATCTTTTGCATAAGTCACATATAATCCCTATCATCTTCCCTACATAATTTGAATCATAATCCACTATTCCCAATCCATTCTTACATAAGACATCATAATCCATCATCTACCTACTCCATCTCCCTTCCATGTCATCCCTAACCAACATCTATAAGCATAATGACATTTGACATGGTCCATGCAATGACATCCATCTAGTGGGACTATCACCTTTCACAAAACTAGACACTTGAGTCCCTCCTATCCATATTCCCCTTCTCCTAGTCAAAAAAGTCAAAAAAGTAAAAAAAAAAAAAGAAAAAAAGAAAAGTAAAGAGGAATTCCTTTGTCCAATGATGAAAACCTAGTAAACAGGCACCCTGGATAAGTACCATGATGAAAACCTAGCAAATAGGCGTCATGTGTAGGTTGATCTTCTATGTCACTTATACTTGGGGGCACAATGCCTTATCTATCCAACCTATCATTTTCATAGCATATCATTTCCATCCTACCTACCATATTTAGTCATCATACATACCTATCATATTGAGTCCATTCATCCACCCTTCTCCTTTTGATCTTGACGAAAAAATAGAGGCAAAATGTTGAAACATGTTTTGGATATCTCTTGACATACCTCATCCTTCTAAATAAGCCTATCATTATCCTATTGTCATAAGCTTTGTCATTAAAAATCCTAGGTATTGTACCTAGAATGGGGCATGTTATTCCTATGTGACATAGTCTTTGGAGATCACATCCTTGCTCTCTTATGATGCATACATCCATACCATCCATCCATATATCATGAGCCTTTTTTCCATCACCCACCCCGTCATCCATCAATCTCACTTATCTACTTGCACCTAGACTTGGTTTTCCCCTTGTCATTGGTCTCTAGCACAAAGACTACTCAAATTTTCATCCTTTGACACATCAAAACATTTCAAAAGTCCAAAAAAATCAAAACATCTCAAAAGTCCAAAAAAAATCAAAACATTTCAAAAGTCCAAAAAAATCAAAACATTTCAAAAGTCCAAAAAAATCAAAACATTTCAAAAATCCAAAAAATGAAATAACTAACAAAAATCCAAGCAATAATCCAAATGCAAGTCAATCCTTAATCCATACCAATTAAGTCAATCAATTTTGTCAAATTATCCAATCACATTCTTGGTCTTGATCCTAATCTTGTTGTAAACCACATCAACCAGTCAATCAATCAATTATCATCATCCTTGTGTTGCTCTAGGGACATGTCGCTCCCCACAATGACAACACTATCATCATCATCAATCAATAAATCAATCAATGGTTTACAGCTTGACAGGGGCAATTCCTTATTTGTTTTTGTATCATTTGTGCATGCTTGCTTGCTTGCTTGTGTGTGTTATCATTTTATCTTGCATTTGTATCAAATCCGTATCATTCTAGCTAATATTCATATCTTGTGTATGTTGGAGTAGCTTTTTGCACTATCCTTTGCATCTAAGGTCATATCATACCTTTTGTGCATTGGGACTTTAATGCTCTAAGTCTACTTCCTCATACATCTAGACAAGGTTGTATTAAGCTGGGGTACGAGACACATTGTCACCTTGGTCCTTATACCTTGGTGCATAATGTCTAGTGCTAAATCAAACATCATGGTTGCTCACTTTCATTGCAACATAACGTATTATTCATCTCCTTCATCCACTTTCTATCTTGCATCATCCTGTTTATCATTTCATTTCATTTCGAGAGTCTACCCGTGTTTGTCCAACCCACCTATCCTCTTGAGGGGGCATCATCATTCCATTATCCTATCTTTCCTTCACCATCCATTTTCTTTTACCTGTATCTTAACTTCTTTGAAATGATGTTACTTGACACAAATCTAATCATCTCGAACATCATCTCAAAGAGGGGAAAAATGTAGACATCAAAAAATTGTCATCTTACGATACCTTGTCACAACATTGCATCATTGAGACACCTTGTATCATGTTTTGCCCTAGGTACCCATGTCATCATCTAATTAGTTAAATAAATCTTATTTATTTGACTAATTTCATTTATTCCCTTCCTATGCATAATTCATCAATTCCTCTAATGTTAATTAAATAATTTATATTATTTAATTAATTAAATCATTTCCATCCATTTCTCTAATGTTAATTAAATAATTTACATTATTTAATTAATTAAATCATTTCTATTAATTCTTCTAATGTTAATTAAATAATTTATATTATTTAATTAATGAAATCATAAATCCAACATTAATTAAATAAATCAAATATTTATTTAATTAATAAAATCTTAAAAATATCTTCTCGCTTTCTTTCCAAATTTGAACTCATGTGTATCTAATTAATTAATTTAATTAGATAATTCATCAATTATCTTTCCCATCTTTTTCAGGATTTATTTCCTTTGAAAGAGAATCAAAATCTTTCTATTTTTTTCACATCTTATCTTATCTTGTTTTAATTCCTTTAAAACAATAAATCAAAATCTTTCTATCTTTCGAAAATTTTATCTCATCTCGTCATATTTCCTCTTTTGTCAAAAAATCAAATCCTTATCAAATCTTGTCAAATCTTATCTCTGTTCAAATAAAAAATCTATAAATCTAACCTTTCACAAGACATTTGGATCGAATCTTCTTCTAGCATCTTCACTTTGTCAAAATAATTTTTCAATCCGCATCTATCATCTTCATCAGGTTGTTATGCTGCAGAATTGAGCAACCAACATTCCTCCTCTACAATCAACCTTTGAAATCTTGCATCCTTGTGCAGGTGAAGAGCCATGGAGATCAATCAACACTAGTTTGAAAATCGGTTTGCATGTCATTTGTTTATTATTTTTATTTTTCATTCTAGTTTGTACTTCATGGTGCTTGATAGGATTTAATTTGTTTATTGTCTTCAATGCATTTAAACCTTTGATTATCTCCCTATCTACAGGGGGTGGTCCTCCTTGATTATTCAAATTGTTGATTTGATTTTTGGGTGGTCGTTGTGATACTGTGTTGGCTTGAGTTTTGTTACGATTGTTGTTTTGCGATTGTTGGTATGCTTGGTTGTTTTGTTTTGGAGCACTGATTATGACCTTGGCATCCACCACCCCATCATTGGTGACATTTTTTTCTTCGCCCACGTGCGAGGTTTCTCATTGTAGCTGGTGGATGGGCTATTGTCTTGATGTTCTTGGTACATGGGTATCCCCCCTTGTGCAGTAAGGGCTCATTCGATGTTAAGCACCTTGGGGATCAAATGGTCATACGTGGTGATACATTGCATCTTAAGATGGAAAGCAAAGGTTTTCTCTAGATTGGAAATGATGGTGTAAAATTATTCTTCTGGCATGGCCCATTTGCTCCTGTTGGCCTTGGATCACCATCTTTGCAATAAGGAAGCGAATGATTCCCCCTTAGCTTGTTTAAGATCCAATAGTTCCTCTAGACTGACATCCATACCTATATTGAATGCGTAGTTTTTTATGAATGCGTCTATAATCTCTTGGAACTTTTTGATGCCAAGAGGAAGGCGAGAGAACCACTCCATGGCAAGACCAACCAAACTTTGAGGGAATAGCCACATCAGATATGTATCATCATATTCGACCTCCATGCAATGTACTTGGAATTCCCTGATGTGATCTTCAGGGTTTCCCATCCCATGATGTTTATCGACTTTAGGGATTTCAAACCCCTTTGGGAATGGTACCATTGCAAGGCTCCTGTTGAATAGATAGGGACACAAGTTGCTTGGTGTCTTTTTGGTTTTCCTCGATTGAAGATCTAGAACTTACTGTGAGAGCAACTTGATTTGTGTCATCACATCGTTTTGTAGATCAGTGGGTGGAGTGAACATGTTTTGAAGTGGCAGATTTGTTCGAGTGATAGGTGGAGTGTTCGATATGTTGGTGGGAGTTTTTTGCAAGCTTTATTATGCAATCAAGGCTTGCTAATATGCCTACATTTGTTTTTGTGCCAAAAACGCTTGTTGTTGGTCTTGCTACTATTGTGCCAACAACACTTATTGTTGGTCTTGCTGCTATTGTGCCAACAATGCTTGTTGTTGGTTTAGTAATTGGGTTGCTTCCTGTTGTGCTTGGTACTGTTGCAGGGCTTGTTGATATGCTTGTAGTTGGGCTACTTTCAATTGTGCCTGGTATTTAGCTTGTGCTTGCACTTGCTAAGCTTGGTATTGGGCTTAAGCTTGAGCCTGTGTAGCTTGTGCGGCTTGTGCAACTTGAGCTGCTTGGGCTGCTTGTTGTTGTTGCAACAAATATTGAGCTAGGGCATCCTATTGTGCTTGTTGTTCTTGTTGTGCGGCTTGAGTTGCTTGAGTGGACTACGCTTGTTGAGAAGCTTGTTGTGCAACTTGCATATTTTGTGCTTGTTGAGCTTGGAACTATTGAAGTGCCTTCTGATAGGCTTGTTAAGCTACTTGCAATGTGATGCTATATTAGTTGGCCACTTTTGGTCTTGGTGGTGGTGGTGGTGGCAGATTCAGAATGGTGTTTGTTGTATTGATGATAGGGACTTGTGTGGTGGGTGGTGTGATTGATATGCTTGGTCCTTGAGAGACAACGTTCATAGATGGTATTGTGATTGTTTGTGTTGCTTGTATAGTTTCCACCTATTGTTGTGATATCGATGACAAGATCAAAGGATTCAGTATGATGTTTTGATTGATGATTGGGGGTTCTTTTGAATTTTTTGATTGAGTGGTGCTAAAGGAGGTAGCCCTAAACCAAGGGGTGGTATGGATGCTAATGGTAGAGGTGGAAGTGGTGGAAAAATGGGTGGTGTGTTTCCTTGAGAGAATGATGATGATGAGGGGTCAAAGATGCCCCCTAGTCGAAATAGCTCGCCTTCTCCTTGTGAAGAAATAGGGAGAGAGGTTTGTGTGTTGAGAGGATATGCTGGTGTTGCATGAAAAGATGATGGATCATTGGGGTCATGAAAGGTGAGCGAAACGTATGGGTGTAGCGAAATCAATGGGACAGATTGACTCAAGATGGTGTTTGTGTCCAAATCTTGGTTGTTCACAAAGGGGTGTATTTGTAGTGCATGAAGCAATGAGCTCCCCTTGTTGACAATTGGTTGAGTTGGAGCAATGGATGTTGTGATTTGGGGGATGGTTTGAGTGATGCTTTGAAATGGAGGTGTGGATGATATTGGGGGTGTGGATGAAATTGGGGGCATAATCCCAAGAGGCTTCTCCACAAGAGTTCTCACATCATAGTCAGAAGAGAGTTTATCCCCTTCTTTAGCCAATTCTAGCATGTATTGTGAGGAATTGAGCTTCATCATGGTATTGACAATTCTGTGAGTTTCGATATTTTGGACCATTTCAATAATTTCATCTTGTGTCATCCCTAAGACATTGTTAGTGATGTCTTCTACTTGACCTTCCTCTTGAGAATCTTTTGGAAGTGGAGGAAGATTGAGCGTGGGATTGCTAGATCCAATGGGATTGATTTCGGGAGCGGTTTGACTCAAGTCACTCGAAGTTGATGTTTCTTTGTTCACTTCCATGTTCTTCTTGTGTTGAGATCTAGTTTGAACCATAAAATAGGGATCAATTTTCAAGAATGTAAGAGATGAACCTCTAATTCTTTGGATTGACCTAATCTTTAGGTAGAAAAAATAAAGTCTACGATATTTTGAGGATCAAAGATGGTGATGAGATAATGAGAGATCGATGATTGGTGGATGATTGAAACTTTTAGGAGACCTTGAAGAGGATACTAAACTTTATGAATTTTTGGATTGATGTTTGATTTGATTTTGGATCTTGATTTTGGATTGATTTGATTTGATTTCAATTTTGATTGGATTTTGTTTGGATAATGAACTCATAAACTCTAATAGGTTGGATGTTGTCCTAGAGTAAACTTGTCTACAAGATGATAATTTAATTAAGTGTGCAAAGAAGGATTCATCTACACACACCTAGTCAAACAATATGATTAGGATTTTGATTTCAAAGTATTTTCCCAAAGTTTAGCATGAAGGATTTTTTCAAGATTTCCAAGAGTTGTTTGTGAGGTGATTTTTTGATTTTGATGTTTGAAGATGGATGAAAAGTGTTTTGATTTTGATCCTAAGAGACTTAGAGAGACTTTTGTTTACTAGACCAAGGTATTGAAGAACATGCTAATAATCCCTTATGTGAGATACTCAAACCTTTAAAAGAGACTTGGATTTCGAAAATAGTAAAATGAATACAAATTTGGATTGTTCCTTGATGCACATTTGTAAAAGTTGAAGGTAAATCTTTCTCTAAATTCGTAAAGCATAGACAAACGTTTCTTGCAAGCTTAATGAGTTCTTTTTACCACAAACAAATCCTTGATTAGGTTATCAAACTAAATGTCTAATGTCCCAATTTCTTCTCATCCCACAAAGTCCATTATGTGGAAATTAAGGAAATTAAGGAAAAAGTTTCC
>VDFB02023999.1:0-18573 GCA_007258455.2 Sequoia sempervirens
TAACAGGCTTTTGCCAACCAGATATTGAATCTAAAGTACTTTTGAATTATCATTCGGGAGATGTATTAGAGTCCACAATCAGTTTTTTTTTGTTTTTACTATTCATTACCGAAAACGATGCCACCTGATAAAAATTTGTAACGGACAAAAACAATTTAAGGAAAATTTGATAGATTTGTTTGTTAAAAAAGTTCAGATTCTGATCTTTACAGGTAAGGGTATCAAAAAAGAGAACCCTAAGGCGCTCTGAAATTTACTTTTCTATATTATTTCAATCTAGAAGTTATTTTCAATTTGATAAAATTAACGTTAAAAAATTAAACTTCAAGCTCAAATCATAGCATAGACAACAAAGAAAGTGAGAGGTGCGAGTCTAGAACATTAATGGAATACTTAGATTTCCTAATTTATGCTCTGTTTGAATACTGTTGGAACTTCACAGTGCCTGAAATAAGTAGCAGAAAATCTCTTGGACCATAGAGTCCCCTTGAATTCATGAAAGGCTGCACACACACACAATCTGTTCATTAAATTTTATCTTTTGACATAAAGAAGAATTGCTTAGCAGAAATTTTAATCATGAAATTACGTGAGATTGAGATTAGTTTGATGCAGATCTTGTTGAGTTGCAGCATCTGTTTCCAAATTATTGTTGACTCCTTCCATGATGTCAATATTAAGGTGGCATGCCGTGCGACTTCTACCAATCTGTATCATGTTTCGAATTTCATTCATGCCAATATCAAAAGAAGCATTATGATAGCAATGAGGATATGGATAGACAATCTGTTACCTTTTTAAACAGATTAGAGTTTTTCACTGTAAGCGATTTTGCCTGCGTGACAATTGAAATCATCAACCATTACCAAAACAGCTTCAGTACAATTGTGATCAGTGAGGAATTTACCCCAGTTTTGTTTATGCAGCATATAGCAATTCCAATTTAACATGCAAAGCATGACGAGAAAACGAAACAAAGATGAAATGTGATCTAGTCTTATAGGAATCCTCAAGATCAGATGTCAAAACCAAGCAATATGTATGCACTACTACTCAATTCATGCTATATTACTGCGTGAGGATAATTAAGATTTAGAGAAGGAATAGGGGTTTATCAAATAACCCAATTAGCTATTCTGCCTATCGATTAAATTTTAAGCTGTCATGATTTGGATGAATCACGGACTTTAAATGTAATGACTTTGAGTTGTCTTAGTAGGGAAATATTTAACCATGTTCATCTGACCCTTCGGCTGGTGAATTGAGCAAGCACATTTTTTTCACTTGGAATCAGTCCATTCTAGATCATGTTGGAATATTTTATTCTGCAGTCAGCAGACTTGACACCTCAGCTCCCATGTCAGATTGCAGCCAAAGTAACCTGCAGCATTTAATTTTGGTAGATAAATTTGAAATTCAAATTGTGCGCTTATTTTTAGGCTTGCACAGCCAACAAACACCTGCAGCAATTAATATGTTAGGTAAATTTGAAATTTGAAAGTAGTGCTCATTTTCATGAGCATTTTCAAGAAAGACAAAAGGAATGTCGTTGCAACTGTTAGTTTTTAGTATGTAGAAGTTTTTGTATTGGAAGGTGACCCTACAGCAGCAGATGAAAAAGGGAATGTTCAGCATAGAACAGTGACAACAACAGCACAGAAGTAGCAGACGCAGCGCACTGTCAGCTGTAACTATAGGATTGTAGCAGTTTATGTTTTTGTGGTGTGAGTGTAGCACCCAGTCATTGGACATCTGTCCAAATAGTTTAGTTTTTATTTTATTCATGTAAATCAGAGAATATCCTCCAAGTTTTTGTATTTTGGAAAGAACAAGGAATATATGCAAAGTTAATTTCTGTCTGTTTATTCTATGTTGTCTCTGTACGTCCTCTGTGTGTTGTTTTTCTGTTCTATCAATCCAGTAACAGCAGCAAAGTTGTGTATCAGCACCCTTGCCGCCCAACAAGTGGTATTAGAGCCCTGTTTCTCTCGGCAATCATGTTTGTTTATTGTGGGTGTCTTTGGTAAAGCACTAGGTTATCTAAGCATTGTTTAGTTTTCTCAAATTTGAGAAATATGGCTAGAGGTGATAGCAAAGGTTGGCAGCAGCCACCACATTTTGATGGGAAAAATTATAATATATGGGCTGAGAAGATGAGAACCATCTTAGTTGCAAATGACTTATGGGAGTTGGTCATAAATGGGTTCAGTGATATCACAGACCCAAATGCATTTGCACCCCTTTCAAATGCACAAAAAAATCAATTGAAGGAGACCCGAATGAAGGATGCAAAAGCCTTCAGTTTGATTGAGGCAGCCTTGAGTGAGGCTATTTTCCCACGTATTGCAGCATCAAACTATGCAAAACAAGCTTGAAAAATATTGCAAAATACTTACAAGGGCACTGACAAAGTGAGATTAGCTAAGTTGCAGCTCTTGAGAAGAAATTTTGAGACTCTACAAATGAAAGATAATGAGTCCATTTCAGATTTTCACACTAAGGTTTCAACCTTGGTAAATCAGCTGAGAGTCAATGGAGAAACAATGGAAGAGCAAAGGATTGTTGAGAAAATCCTAAGAAGTCTGCCTACTAAGTTTGACTATGTAGCCGTTGCTATTGAAGAGACAAAGGATTTGTCTCAGATGACTATAGATGAGTTGATGGGTTCACTACAAACCCATGAGCAGCGGTTGACCAAATCTGCTCCTTCCTTAGAGCAAACTTTCAAAACTTAGACCAATGCAAGAGGTCGGGGAAGAGGAAGAAACAATAGAGGAAGAGGTCAAAGAGGCAGAGGTAGAAGCAATTCTGGAAGAGGAGGTTCTGACAGCACAGAGGAGCCGAGAAACTCATAGTCAGCAAACCAATACCAAAAGAAGAACAAAAGTTTGAATCAAAGGAATGACAAGAGCAATGTGCAGTGTTATTACTGTCACAAGTATGGACACTATGCTAGTAAGTGTAGAAAGAAGCAGCGTGACCATGGAGGCCAAAATGCTAATGTAGCAAATGAAAACAAAGCTGAAAATGACAAACAGTCCAATGTATTCATTGTTTGCAACCTTGTTGAACGAAGCAATGATGAAGTATGGTACTTGGATGGTGGATGTAGCAACCACATGAGTGGTAACAAGAACTTCTTTGCCTCCATTGACAACAGTATAAAGACTGAGATCAAAATGGGAAATGATGAAAAAGTTCCCGTCATTGGAAAAGGTGTAGTCAGCATCCAAACGAAGAATGGTGAGAGGCAGCAAATCGAGGATGTCTATTATGCCCCCAGCATAAAGCACAATCTATTGAGCATTGGACAAATGGTCCAAAATGGTTACAAAATCCTGGTGGAGGATGGAGAATGCAAAATATTTGATAGAGGAGGCATCAAAAGAGTGATGGTTGCAATGCAGATGACGAGAAACATAATGTTTCCTCTCAAGATGCACATAGTGTTTGCAATAGGAACAACAAACGGTCAACAACAACATTATTGACCGGCACTAACAGCAGTCGACAATCGAACAACAGTTTGCTTTCAAGACAGTCATCAAAGACCCATCCAAACTAGGGCATTTAAGGTATGGGCACTTAAGCTTTTCAAGTTTGAGTTTATTGTCTAGGAAAGGAATGGTTAGAAGTTTACCATCCATTGTAGAACCCGATGGCAAGTGTGAGGCTTCCATTTAAGGAAAACAACATATGCAGCCATTTCAATCCAGGTATTCTAGAAGAGAAAAAGAACCTCGAGTTAGTGCACTCACATTTATGTGGACCCATGAAAACCCCGACCTTAGTTGGAAATACATATTTCATAACTTTTATAGAAGATTATAGCAGAAAAATATGGGTCTATTTCTTGAAAAATAAATCAAAAGCCTTTGAAAAGTTTAAGTGGTTTAAGGCAGCAGTTGAAAAGGAGAGTGGTCACTATGACAAAGCCCTTAGGATAGATAGAGGGGGAGAGTACATCTCCAAAGAATTCCTAATTTTTTTTTGTAGGAATGAGGGCATCACAAACAATTTACAACAAGGTATACCCTACAACAAAATGGAGTGGCGGAAAGGAAGAATAGGGCCATTCAAGATATGGGGGCAAGTATGTTGAAAGCAAAAAGGTTGTCACACATATTTCGGGGAGAAGTTGTACCAACAACAGTCTATATACTGAAGAGGTGCCCGACAAAAGCTGTATGTGATATGATTCCACAAGAGGCGTGGAAAAACAACAAATGGAGTGTTGAGCACTTAAGGATATTTGGGCGTGTGGCATACACACTCGTGCCATAAAAGAAGAGGAAAAAATTTGATGACAAAGGAGAAAAATGCATCTTCATAGGCTATAGTGAAGAGTCAAAAGCCTACAAATTGTACAATCCCATCACCAAGAATATTGTAATTAGTAGGGATGTTATATTTATTGAGAACGAAGCATGGGATGGAACTGTGGATGACACCACGGGTATTTCAGTTACAATACCCCTTGGTGATGAAGAAGTTGTAGATGATAGCAACATAGGGGGAGCTCGAGAGAGCAGTAGCTCAGGAAGAAACTACTGTAGAGCATTAGAAAACAACAGCTCTGGTGATCTGCAACAGAACAATAACTCTAGCAGTGTTCAACAAAGACAACAGCCTCGCAGCACTGAACAGAGACAATAGTCTAGCATCTCCAAAGTTTAGCAAAGTAGTAGCTCTGATAGTCAACAGTACAGTAGTTCCAGAGGTTAGAGTAGCAGTAGCTCAAAAGAAAATTCGGATCCCACACTCGCATCATTGATGCCAAGAAAGACAAAGAGTGTAAGAAAGACCTATGACAGCACACACCATGTTGATTTTGATGAGAACTTGGACTTTGCATTATTCTCCTATAGTGATTCAACACACTTTGAGGAAGCGGTAAAAGAAGAGAAATGGTGTAAGGCCATGGATGAAGAGTTGGAGGCTATAGAGAGGAACCAAATATGGGAGTTGACCGATTTACCCAAGGGTAAACAAGTGATTGGAGTGAAGTGGGACTATAAGACCAAGTGTACTGCAGAAGGGAAGATTGAAAGACACAAGGCAAGGCTAGTTGTTAAATGGTACAAACAGCAGCCCGATATAGATTATGATGAGACATATGCACCAGTTGCAAGGCTGGAAACTGTGTGGACAGTCATAGCAATTGCAGCATAGCATCAGTGGAAAGTGCTACAGATGGATGTAAAGTCACCCTTCTTGAACGAAGTGCTGAAGGAGGAAGTATATGTGGAGCAGCCACCTAGCTATGAAGTCCCAGGGCAAGAGAACAAAGTGTATAGGCTTAGGAAAGCTCTTTATGGGCTGAAACAAGTACCTCAGGCGTGGTACAGCAGAATAGATTCTTATTTGTTGAGAAATGGCTTTAGCAAGAGGAGCAGGGATCCCACACTCTACATCAAAGCAGCCAAAGGTGATATTTTAATTTCTATTTTGTATGTAGATGATTTGATTTTTACTGGTAACAGTGACATCAAAATTGCAGATTTTAAAGAGGTGATGAAAAATGAATTTGAGATGACAGATTTAGGTTTCTTGAATTATTTTCTTGGGATAGAAGTTCAGCAAACACAACATGGCATTTTCATTTCAGAATCTAACTATGCTAAACAAATTTTAAGAAGGTTCAAAATGAATAACAGCAAACCTGCCCCCACACCAATAGCAACAGGTCTGAAATTACGCAAGTCTGACAGCAGTAAGGAAGTGAACCCAACCCTCTACAAAAGCATGGTTGGAAGTTTGATGTATTTGACATCAACTAGGCCTGATTTAATGTATGCAGTAAGCTTGATATCTAGGTTATGAAGAAACCTAAGGACACACATTGGCAAGCAGGAAAGAGGATCTTGAGGTATGTCAATAGAACAAGATATGGCATCATGTATGGCGCATCTAATGAATTCAAGTTAGATGGTTTCATAGACAGTGATTGGACAGGAAATGTGGATGATAGGAAGAGCACATCTGGCTATGCCTTCAACATGGGATCAGGTGCAATCTCATGGGCATCAAATAAGCAGTCGATTGTCTCTCTCAACACAGTAGAAGTAGAGTACATAGCAGCAAATGCAGCAGCTTGTCGGGCTATTTGGTTGAGGAGGATCCTTGCAGATTTACAGCAACAACAAATTGACAGGACAGTCATTCATTGTGACAATGTGTCCTCCATAACGCTGACAAAGAATCCAGTCTTCCATGGACGAAACAAACACATTGAGATTCATTATCACTTCATAAGGGAGTTGGTAGAACAAGGTGAGATTAAATTACAGTATTGCAGATCCAAGCAGCAGCTCACCGAAATCTTCACCAAAGCATTGCCTAAGGATAGTTTTTAGCGCCCAAGAGATAGGCTTGTCATTGTGGATAGCTTCAAAGATCAGCTCCGAAAAGAACATAGTGACAACTAACTTGCAAATTAAGGGGGATTGTTGGAATATTTTATTCTGCAGTCAACAAAATTGACACCTCTGCCCCCACGTCAGATCAAGACCTCAAGTTACAACCAACATAACCTGTAGCATTTAATTTTGGTAGATAAATTTGAAATTCAAATTGTGCTCTTATTTTTTGGCTTGCATAGCCAACGAACACTTGCAACAATTAATATGTTAGGTAAATTTGAAATTTGAAAGTAGCGCTCATTTTCATAAGCATTTTCAAGAAAGACAAAAGGAATGTCGTTGCAACCGTTAGTTTTTAGTATGTAGAAGTTTTTGTATTGGAAGGTGACCCTGCAGCAGTAGATGAAAAAGGGAATGTTCAGCACAAAACAGTGACAGTGACAACACAGAAGGAATGTTTTAACAGACCCAGTGCATTGTTAGCTGCAGCTATAGGATTGTAGCAATTTATGTTTTTGTGGTGTGAGTGTAGCACCCAGTCATTGGACATCTATCCAAATAGTTTAGTTTTTCATATAAATCAGAGAATATCCTCTGAGTTTTTGTATTTTAGAAAGAACAAAAAATATATGCAAAGTTAATCTCTATCTATTTATTCTATGTTGTCTTTGTGCGTCTTTTGTGTGTTGTTTTTTTGTTCTGTCAGTCCAGTAATAACAACAAAGCTGTGTATCAGCACCCCTGCCGCCCAACAGATCAAACTGACCAGTAGATGTGGACCATCTTGTCACATCTTTTATGCACCTCACTATTTTCTTGTGAGATCTTTTATTTCTATTCTAATTTGGATTAGGGGTGGAATTTGTGATTGTAATACATTAGTGGATCCATATGTTTATAGATAGTTTTATGAATGGTTGATTATTATTGTTAATGAATATAATTAAGTGGTTGTGTTATATAATAAATTTAATGTGTTGATTATAGTTTTTCACTCATCCAAATTCTACCAAAAATTTGGTTCGATTGTAGGTATTTGAAGTGCAAGGTGTGAGAATTTAAAAGTACCTTAATGCTCTAATACCATGACAGAAACACAAATTACACATGCACACAGAGCTGCTGCTTTGTTTCTCAATCACTAAGAATACCAAAGACAAATGCAAAATAACAGAATAAAATAGATTTGGAGACACAAAACTAGGCATGCAAACTTGTTTGTTTTATTAACTCAAAGAAATTAACATTTACAAAAAAGGTTTCAAATCTGAAACTACAAACTGTTAATGACAAACTTAACTTGCAACAATCTAGAGCTGCACCCACAAACTCAAAACAATCAGGAGTGTTGTACCCCAAAATTAAAATTTTTGTTACACTTAGATATTTTAAAGAAATAAGTAAAAGTCTCGTTAAAACAGTCAAAAAGGTCAAAATTTGGGTGTACAGGTCTTGCATGAGGGGTTAAAATGCAAAATTTTCAAAATCCGACAATCTGGGTCTGCTCAGAGCAGCTTAATCTACAAAACCCAGATCTTAGTTTTTCATCCCTACTTTTTAGGAAAACTGCTATTTTTAGAAATTTTTTAAAATTAGTAACGTTTTCTGAGTTTTTTTGGGTTTCTTTGGAAACGGATACTGGAAAATTTTTCTAAAAATAGAAAGTTGGTCCGTTAGGGTTCAAACTGATTTTGATTGGCTCAAAATATGTCCATATTAGGCTGGTGCAGTCAGAATCTCAAAATAATCAGTTTTGCCCTAGTGGGTCTATTCTGCTTTTTCAGAAGCATATTAGGATCTTTGAGGTCATCAATGGAGGTCAGCCGGCTGCTAGGCGTCAGATTCAACACTCAGGCGTTCAACAAACGCTGAGTTCATGAGCTAGCACGAAGAACAAGGATGGAAGTGAAAATTGTGGAAAATTTCTAACATTGCCAGCCATGGGCGCCCGAGGTGAGAATAGGCGCCCATCTTTTTAGGGCACTAAAAGATGAAATTAGGGTTTATGCCTCCAACCAAAGTTCCTCAGTTCTCTGTTAGCTCCGCGACGAGTCCGACGATGCAGTCATCAGATTATCTAGTCATCCGGGATTCAGCACCAAACAGGGGAGATCCAAATTGAAGTCAGAATGGAGAAGAATGGAAATTGTCAAATTTGACTAAGTCTGGTAAGTTTGGGCGCCCCTAGTGAAGAAGGGCGCCTAGCTTTCTGAAGCACCTAACTCAACAGTTAGGGTTTGAGAATATGCTCGATCTTTTCGGTATTCAGCCAGCTTCGCAACGCCTATCTCCGTCAGATCATCCGATTGTCCAATCTTCAGCAGATTCTGATCAAAGTGGAACACACGGAATGAAGGTCTCAAACTTGAAGATGAAAATCAAATAAAATTGACCAAGTCTAGAAGGTTTGGGTGCCCCAGGAGAGAAGGGGCGCCCAAGATTTCAAGGGGTAAAACAGATGAATCTAGAGTAGTAGCTCTAATATGATTTCTTCACAATTGATCTGGCTTTCCAACGAGATACTCAGCGCGTCAGTCAAAGGTTGCAGTCGCGAGATACGAGAAGCTGAACAGAGGGTCTGGCGAGAGTTGAGGATCAAAGTTCAGAAGCAAATAGTAAAAATGGAAAATAAACCAACTCTGGTGAGTTTGGGCGCCCCAGCTTGCCAGGGGCGCCCAAGCTTTTGAGGGCCTAAACTTCATTGTTTGGTGAAGTTCATCTTAGAAGACCCCTCCTAATATTTCATTAGCTACGCAACGAGCATAACCGGCGATCAATCCGACGTCCGAGTCACTAGATTCGACGAGTTTATCTGTAGAAGAGTTAATGAAGAAATTGAAGATCGTGAAAATGGCCAACTCTGGACAAAATGGGTGCCCCTGGAGAAGAAAGGCTCCCATGAATTCGAAGGCTGAAATGAAGATTTTAGCCAGAGACGCCTCTAGAACAACCTTCTCAAAATCCGTCAAGCTCCACGATGAATCCTTCAGCTCATCGATCAGATTAATCTGCAAACTGGAAATCAGAGGCGAAGTAGGGGGTCAAAATGAAGAAAAATTGAAAATATCAAAAAATTGGCTGTTTTAGCAAAATTAAGATACTGGAGAAGAAGGATTTTGAAAACTATAAATACTTATGAAATAAAATTTCTAAAATTTTCAAAGGATTTTTCAAAGTTGAAGGATGAGGGGCATCCAAGTGCGTTAGACATTTATTTGTTTAGGGTTTTAGAAAAAAAAAAAAAAAACAAAAAGAAAAGCAAAACTAAAACAAAACCCTAAGTCTATTTAACGCCTCCTCTTCAATGTAATTTTCATTATTTTTGCAGGTAGCATTCAAAGGAGAAAGTTGGAGCAGCAAGTTTGAAGAAATCTTTCAAGATTCAAGAGCTTAGTTTGCTGGTTTTTCATCAAAATTTTCAGACCAGCAACCCAAACCCTGCTTTTTTCATGCTTTTTCATCCGGAAGATCAAGTTTTTTTCGGAGGAGAGAGGCCAAGGTTTTCAAATTTTTTAAGGATTAAGGTCTTTCACTTCCATTCTTACGAGAAGGAATTTTCAACAGCTTCATCAAGTTGCAGCGAATTAACTTTTATTGCATGTCGGTGAAATCACACCGGTGCATTAGTTTTCAATCATTTGGGTCCTCCGTCGGTCTTACGAAGAAACCCACATCGCGGCTTTTTCAATTCTCAAATCCTATGGTTAAGGTACGCTTTTTGGTGGAGTCATCGGTATTTTACCAAATCTAATCCTTTGGGTCCATTTCTAATCATAATGATACGGGGAAGAGCAAGAAACCCAGGGTGAGAACTTCCATTGAAAGGTGGAAGGAAATTAGGCTGTGGCTTTTTTCGGTCGAGAATTCAAAATTTCCAGCGGTCGGTTGTCTGGCAATGAAATTCTGAGTAAGGCCATCTCAAAAATTTTTAAAATTTATTAAAGTTGGAGCAAGAAAATGTCAGCATTCTAAAATGAGATTGCTCAAAAGCAGCCGAACATAGGCGAGTTCTGATCTTTGCTTCAAGTTTTTGAAATGGATTACACTCCCAATATTTTCAAAGGCCCCAGGAATAGCCCTCTATGAGTTACATCAAACAGTAGAGGCAATTTGCATCACATCAAGCCCACGGTGTTTTGATCTACATGCTTTGAAAAGCCCTTGAGCAACACCTCCAATCGGGGAACCTAGGACGTGCGGACTCCTCGGCGGCGTGGGATTCCTATATCAGTTCCGCGATCTTGAGTTCGTAATTGCTTGCACCAACATTACAACGACTACAAGGGAATCGGTCGGTAGATGGCGAGATTGATTTGCGATATGAGGCTGATATGATGTCGAGAGATGTTTTCCATTCCCGGCGTAGCTTCCTCTCAAAGGGTGAATGTGAAAGGATATTGGGAATGCACAAAGATAAATATAGTAAGAAGATTGCACAAAGGTGGATGAAAGAAAAACATAAGACTTTGCCAAAGAACATCGGGCGAGGAGAGTTTAAGGATGAAATTGCTATCATTATCACCTTGCTCAATAGGGTAACTGGCTCAGAAGAGGCCACCAAGTTTCAGCCTTGGATGTTTTACGCCATACCCCACATCATGAAGAAAATCGAGTTCTACGATTGGCCTACCTTGGTCAGTGACGACCTACATCAACAGATGACAAAATATTTCCAATTCCATGAGTTTCATATGGTGTCTTACCTAGTCTACCTGGTGGCCTATCAAGGTCAATTCAGAGGGTTGAACACCGAGGGATCATTGAGTGTACAACATATATATAACTACTATCCCTAGTTGGAATTCACGAAGTCACTGCATCACTACAAAAGAGTGAACGAGGCCTTTCTGATGTACACAGTGCAGGACCTAGACAACGAATTGCACGTCCGCATCTCTTCAGTTGCCAGGGCAGCAATGGCGGAGTGGGCAGATTGGTTTATACAATTTCCTACTTTCACCTATCTCAGGGTCTATGGCTATTCAGGTGCCCCGCTTATGTTACCAAGGTACCTATCAGACGAGGTCGTCTTCATGGAATTCTTGAGGCAAGCACACGATGTCCACACAGTCTTGAGGAATAGAAGGAAACCCTCCCTCCATTTTCCATTAGGGCTGGGAGTTTATACATGCAGGACTGCCACAGATGCAAAGACAATGGGAGATGAGTTAGATAAACTTGGCCTCAAGCCTTACAGCGAGAGACAATCATTTGATCCTCATGGTGTCTACGCTGGCCGACTTGAGAAGAACTACGATCATATATCCGCCCTTGAAGATTTTTGGGCTAATTGTACAAATGAGTTCGAGGTGCGAAGACGTAGTTACAACAGGCTTACTCTCCACCAGATGAAGGACTATTTAAATGAAGACATAGAAGGGTTATCAGATGATGACGAGGATGTGCTTCTCCCAATGTATACTCATAAGCGAATTGAAGATCAACCCCTTTCACAAGTTGATTGGGCTAATAAAGAGTCACTTTCAATTGAAGACAGGACAAGACAAGTCCTTGAGCATAGCAAGGTTTTCTTAATCCTTAAGAAGAAAAACTCCATTCCAGTAGCAGAGCCGCCAAGGACAATTCCCTCTTCTTCTAGAGCACAGTCAAAAGGAAAGGGAAAAAGTCAGTCTCAAGAAGGCGTCAAAGGTAGTAGATCAAGAAAAAATATAAGAATGTTAGACTTCTCAGGCATAGTCATACGGGAGCAACCTACAGTTGTAACAGAAGCTCCTCCTGACGAGCCGTACCTCAAAAGAAACAGAGGAGCCACCTTTGAAACATGTTTTTGTACCTTTGATAGAACCTTTACCGATTCACATTGACCTTGATATTGAAGATGACGAGGAAATTACAGTTGTACCTCCTAAGGAAGTTAGTAAAGATACTACCGTGTCTTGGCTAGAGAACTCCTTGGGAAGGGTAAGAAGAAGGCCTTCATATCAGGTTAGTGTTGATGATCTCGATAACATCTATCAGGAACCTCCTAAGAAGAAAACAAAGAAGCAAGTTCACTTTGATAGGAATCCTGATAACGAGATAGTCATGGAGACTGCATTTCCCCCAGAAGACAAGAACAGGGATGAGGTGAATATGGATGACTTCGTCATGGTCAAGGCTAATCTTGGTAGAAATACCAGAAATGTGGATGTGAGTCTTTTTAGAGTTGTGTCTGAAAACCTTTAGGAGGGAGTGCTTAAGGATGGAGAAGACAAGGCAGCCCTCAAAGGCTGAAATCAACCTTCCCGGGCTTTATATTTCCTAATCTTGTCCATGGTTCTTTACACAGCTACCGAGTTGCTGCCCCAAATCTCCCGAGAGGCGCTGACTGATCATGATGAATTAAAACCAATTTGGTCATATATGAAAAAGCAGGGGTGGATCGAGCTTCATTATCCCGGAGAAGAGGAGTCTTGTCACGGATGTTCGATTAAGGCGGCTCATGAGCTACGTCAAGGTATCCGGGGTTTGAACAAACAGCAGCTGAAATAAGACAAGGCATGAGATCGTGTGTTGATTTTGGAACCACCATGACCTATGGTTCAGCAGTTTCAAAAGAACACAAGAGGCAGATCCTTGCTTGGAGAGAGCGTCATGTATTCAAAGTTAAAACCTATGAGAGGATATCCGAAGAATTTATCGCCTTCAGACAAAGGGTGATTGAAGCTCTTCTTTTCATCAGTGAGTTTGTCACAGAGATTCCTTCTCGATATAGTCTTGAAGATGGTTCCTATGTCGGGCTTGATGAAGTGTAAGTTCAATTTCAGAGTGTTGTTCGCAATTGCAATCCAATTGGCGAGAGGATGAGTCATATTTCGATGATGTTAGCAAAGTTTGAGAAAGCGGCCAATGAGGTTGAAGATTTTAGAGATCCGTTGGAATCTTGAAGATATTCTAAGCGGTGTTTTTGCTATTGAGGGCATAGATGCACCAAGCTAGGACACTGGATTTCTAATTTTTGTAGTGAAGGATGTGATCGAGCTTTGGCGACTTTCTTCTGGAAATAACTGTTGGAATGGATTCTTATCCGTTCTTTGAGAGAAAGAAGATAAAATGTAATAGTTATTTCGCTTTACATGTAGATGTTAGATGTTATCTTCTTTCTAGATTTAGTAATAAAAGCTTAATTGTTGAGCAAGCCCTAGATTGTGAAGCAAAGGTACAGGGTTCCCTACTCTCTGCTGATACCACTAAAATAAAAAGAGCCTTTTGCTAATTGGTTTCTTTAACTTGGCGCTTTAATTACGATAACGAAAATTACTTCCCAAACCCCTCTAATTGACCCTTCTATCGCGTGTTGAGGTATTGTTCAATTGTGTTGTGATAGCAAATTGTTGAGCCTCTTTAGCCAACAAGGAGTTAGTGTGATTGTTGTTTCTATTGTGTAAGAGCAAGATTGCAAGCCCCTTTAGCTGCAATTTCTTGTTCCAGGCATGTTAGAAGCGAGTTTTGTTCCAAAAGTTTGAGTAATAAAATCATGAGCCTCCTTTGCCTTGGTCCAAAATCTCATATTTCCGTTATTTATGTTCTACTTTTATGATCTTGATTTCAGCTTACATTGAAAAGTGTAGATGTTTGTTGAGAGAGAGTTTATTAAAGTATTTTGTCAGAAATCAACCTCGTTCATTTCTAGTTTCTCTTGCTCTGCTTATTACTTGAGAAGTTAGAAACGTCTTTAGTTTAAGTTAGTCGTAGTTGAAGGTCTTAAAATAGAAAATCTCAGCTGTGGCATTTGTGTTTAATAAACCTTGTTCTCTAAGCTGATCAAAAAGATAGGCAACTTAGTTCTTAGTTTAATTTCTTTCAACACCATCAGCAAGAGGGAGGTTCCCCTCCTAATTTGAAGAGCAGTTTATCTATGCATAGTTGTCCATTTCAAATACGCATTCCAGAGGTGCGAATTTAAACGCCAACAAGGAGTTTTTTAGAACTCTATAAGAACTCATTTTCTTCCCTCTGAGGTGACTGATTGTTTTTAGTTTGATGTTTTGCAATTTCTTTGTATTTTCAAGGGTTTTATGCTTTTGTTTGATTTGTTTGATAATAAAGATAATAATACTAAGCATAAAGAAATACAAGAAATGCATGGAATGAAAAATAACCACGGCTGAAAACATTGAGGCAATATTTTATTTATTAAATTAGGCCTTCAAATACATAAGCATACCCGAGAACAGAAAATAATAAGCTGGATGAAAAAAGCAACTCACATGAAAAATTTGATTCTTGTCCAATGTGCAATCTTTTCCTCCAAATCTGTTGTGGCTAACTTCTACAAGGCTGGGTGCATCCTCTTGAATTTTCTTAGATTTTTTTGTGCCTTCTCAAACCAAAATTGCCCTCCTTCTAAGGCCGCCTCCCTGCTGCAAATGAAGATTGTAAAAATGTAGGTCGTACTGTCTTGAAAATCGTGCCAACAATCACAAATAATCAGCTTCTAATCTGCTCTTCAATCTGATACCAAAATCCTTCATTCCTACTTTGAAACCCTTTATCAAATACTCCGATTTTGTGCATAATTAGAACCCCTAAATGAAGTTCCCCTGATTTCCAAATTCAATGGATATTTCACCACCTCAAATGGCTACAACATTAAAGAGTTTATCGTTCTCCAATGGCTCAAAGGACAGAAACCCTTGGCATCTCCTCATAGACAATTTTCATCAAAACAAATGCTTAATAATGAATTCAATTTTTCCTTGGATTCATTTATAAATCCTCATAGAGGGTCGACCCCCTCAAAAAGCACATTAAATGCATTTTAATGTTATAGCATTTACACATTAATAATTTTAATATTATCACCTTGTGATAGGTGCCCAAAAATTAATTAAATATTATGGCCCCTTTTTAATGATGAATTAACCCTCAATTATAAAGTTAAACTATAACTTTATAATATTTCCTTTTAATAATTAATTATCATTTGAGCCATTTAAATATTAATAACTCTTTCAAAACTCATTATTTCACCACGCCATCTAAAACTAGGGTCAACTCTACAAACTCCATATGACCAAGTGCCTTACGAAAATAGTAAGGGTCTCTCTCAATCAAACTCAGACTGACTACAAATAGTAAGTATAGCAAAACGGGCCCCGGGAGACACCAAACAAAAGCCAGAACTGAAAATCACTAAACTCCGAAGAAGATACAGGCCTCTGCTAACCAAGACTCTACCTCAGAAGACCCTCTAATCATTTGCATTAGCCTACGAGAGCCAATAATAGGCAAAACTATCCACAAACATGATCATGCTAAAAAGGGGACATTACAGTCTGCCCTCCCTAAAATTGCTCGTCCCCAAGCAATGTCAACTACCCAAAGAGACTCCTCTATAAAATCACTCCACCAGGATCCCACGGGTAGAACTATGCAATGTCCCTAATATCATCAAACTACTCCTGTAACACCACCAAAACCACTAACTGAACCCACTGAGCCAACTCAAACTCGCCATCAAGTGTAGTGGAAGTATGAATCTCAGAAGGAAGCGATTCAATAGACTGACCATATTTGCTTCCACTCCCTGTGCAAGGAAAACTATCATCCCAACTGTCCATCACATGCGCTACTGAGTTGTGCATCTAAAATAAATTATGTACATGAGGATTAAACATAAAACTGTATGCACTCCTCACCATGTACACTTCTAAAAACACCTCTACGAGCCCTGTCTGGAATCCCGATGCACTGGAAGGATCCCACACACAACAATCAACGTTCATCTCGAAGTTAGGGTCAAGAACAGAATCAACGTCTAACCCGAAAAGTGGATTATTATAAGACAAGATAACATCTGCCTCAAACAAGGGATTATTCACAAATTGAACAACACCTCCATGTTGATCTAAGGCATACAACTCCTAACCACTGGAGTCATCAACGGACACTAGCTCCTCCTGAATCATCTCCTGCTCCATCCCCCCACTCTTCTCTCTATAGAGAGAGATAGAATGCAAGCTCCCATCTATAATTCCCCTCAACACATGTTTCCTGCCATCAACCTCAAATGCCATCTCCATCTTAGGTACGTTGAGGGTAAATACTCCCAATTCCTGGAGCAATTTCATGCCCAAAACTATATCCATCTTACCCATGTTCACCACATAGAAATCAGAATGTAACTCATAGCTGTTCAAAATCAAAGTGAGATTAGTAATCCGCATAGTACATGTGAGGGCATATCCATCAACCACTTGAAACTCTGAATGCATCAAAATTCTCGGCTTGAAGTCTACATCTAGCCACAAAACCCTCATCAATAAAAT
Organism: Sequoia sempervirens; assembly: GCA_007258455.2. Taxonomy (NCBI): domain Eukaryota; kingdom Viridiplantae; phylum Streptophyta; class Pinopsida; order Cupressales; family Cupressaceae; genus Sequoia; species Sequoia sempervirens. The sequence goes on from VDFB02023999.1 coordinate 16,634, forward strand.
TATGTGTTGCTCCAGTATCCAACATAGCAACACAATGCTTCCCATCAACTATTCCCCTTAATCTAAAGGTGACCTCATCCTAAACATTAGAAAAGAATGCCATAGGATTCAAATTCCCATCAGTAGATGCCTTCACATCCTGATCAACCCCTATACCCACACGCTGATCCGCATCTTCAGAATGAGAGTCCTCATAAAATGCCTGCATCACACGATTTGATTTTCCCTTAGGTCTCAAAGGGCAATCATGATCCTTGTTATTGGTTCCTTACACCAGAAACATAATTTATGTTTTCTCAACTCCCCACGTGACTACTCATCCACCATTATTGTTGATTGCTTTCTCTTATAAGCAATTTGTTGAGAATCCTCATTGTTGGTTGAAGGAACATCCTTAAGTGTACTACTTTTTGGGGCTGCAAACTCCACACTCCACACTCCTTTCCTTCCTCATTGCCTCCTGTAGTGTTGGTGGATCAAAATCTTTTATCCACCCTTGTAATGGTTCTAGTAAGCCCTCCATAAAAAGTACAACTAGCCTCCTTTCAAATATGTTTGGTACCATCACGGATAATCTCTGAAAGTCACTGATGTAGTTCTCCAAATTACCAACCTACTTAAGTTGTGCCAAGTCTCTAAAATATACTTCCAGATCCTTCTTATCAAAATGATCAACCATCCTATCAACAAACTCCTAATAGTCCAAGTAATGCGATCATGCTACAGGGTCACCATCCCGTGATACCACCAATCATGGGTTGCTCCCTCTAAATGCAATGTAGCATACTTGATTGCATCTGCCTCTGCCATAGGTCGAAGGTTCAAGAAAGTGTCCAACTTATGAACCCAAGACTGAGTTGTAACTTTTCCACTTCCATCAAACATGGGCAATGTGAGCTTACTGGTAGCACGCTTCAGATCACTTTTTTGATTCCTCGATCCCCTATCCTGCCTGGAACTGTAATATTCAACCCTCGAAGTCACAAGTCCGTCAAAATGCATGCGCTCACGCACTTGAGGCATCAATAATTCTAACTCATCGTTGGCTGCCATAACTGCATGATCTATTTTTTGGATCTAAGACAATTGCTTTAAGAATGCATAACGATTACAATTTCAAACTCCAAATTACTAAAATGAAATTAACACACCACATATTTAAATAAATGGAATTAACATAAGCGACGAAATTTAGAATAAGAGACAAGAAAGAGAGAATGCAAACAGCTTGATAATGGAGTTCGTCGTAAGAACGACTACGTCTCCGGGCCCATCTCCAAAGAGTAGACCGATCCGATTGAAATCTCCAGCAATTTGGAATTACAACTGTTTCAAAGCTTTCCCCTTCAAGCACGACGGAATTCCAACATTCTCCCGACGTACAGGATCAACATTTCATCTCTCCAAAATTCTCAAGTCTTCACCACTTGAATGTCCCTTAAGCCTCTAAACCCCCCTTTTTATACAAGAAATTTACTCAATTTGGTTTTCAACCAAATGATTTTCAAATATTCCCAATATCCCCTTTACATAGAAAAAATGTTTGAAAATCGCCCCTTATTTACATAAAATGAATAATAAATCCCATATAATTATTTTGAAAATATTATTTTAGCCCTTTCCATCCTTTATTCGGGCTTTTATTGTTTAGGAGGTTTTTCCTTTTAATCCTCAAAAGGATTTAGGAAGTTGATTGTTTTATATTTGGGGGGAGTTAGCTTTAAATATTTGAATTTGGTTTAACCGGCTTCTAAATAGTTACCAAAACCGACTAGCCACCCCATACTAACCAATGTCATTCGCTGGCATACCAGTGGTTAGTTATTTTGTTGGGCCAGCGGTCGGGGATTCCAACCCAACCGTTGGCTTTTAATAACCAAATTGCTCCTGACATATAACAAAACAAACTACGCCCGGTACTCAGTTGAAAATCTTGCGGC
>VDFB02024000.1:0-20260 GCA_007258455.2 Sequoia sempervirens
ATGGTTCTTTCTTATTCTAGGTTTTATGTGATTTAGATATAATTAGTGTTTCCTATGTCATTATTTTATTTTAATTAACCTTTCCCTTTTAGCAGGATTTTTTTGTTGTTAAACATTTTTTAATACTTCTATTGGGGATTCACCATTTTTTATGTTTCCTACAACATGTCCCTAATTTCTTATGAAATCAAGGGTCCAATTTTTTTCTTGTCTTTTCTAGCTTATTCCTATTTGGGGATCATCATAAACATTTTATTAGAGATCTCTTTAAATTTATATATTTTTTGTTTTTTCCCTATCTCTTCCTGTTTTCCATATCAATACCATTTGTCATTAGAAATATGTTTCAATATGTTGCCTAGTTAATTTTTCACATCCAACCACAATGTGACACATGTCCCTTCGTCATAAAATTATCTAGAATTAACAAGTGAAACCTACATTCCATGAGCCTAAATTTTATGTTCAAACTTGGAAACAATGAAATCCTAATAGATTTCTAAAAAAAAATTTCCAATCTATGCCCTATTAAACCTACCTTGGCACACAAAATTCACCTATTTTCTACACATGGATCCTCTTGCAACCTAATCTCTACTTTTTGAACATGTTTATATTTTTAAATCATTTTTTGACTTTGATTTCATGATTGAATGTATGAAATTAATTCCTTGACATCTATTATATAGGATTCTAATGGGAAGTTTGTTTCAAATCCCATGAATGGATGATTTGACCAATGAAGAATTCAATACAAGCATTGTGTGTTTGACTTAGAGATCCAAATTGTAGTAAGGAAGACATGGGTATCCCATTTCTTATTTTTATTGGTTGAATTCCCTTCTAATTACTTAGTGTTGTCCTAAGATCCTATGCATTCCCCATACCATCCTATCAACATGTAATTTTTCATGGTTGGACTACATACTCCAAGATCTCCCTCACAAGTATTGAAGTAATATAAACAATATGGACACATATTGAAGGGTTTTATTGTAACAAAAAAATAAATAAAAAGAAATTAAATGCATACAATAGAGGAATCAACTAATTTTTAATGTAAGTAAATATAGCATTACCACATGAATTAGAAAAGAAAGGGCCATTATTCTTCCCTTGTACATGTGAATGGTGGGATATAATTTGTAGATTGTACTAGAAATACTATGATTTGTAAGTGTAAAGATCATAATTAGAATAGTAATTCTTGTAAGCATACTTAAATTTGAGCTTAATAAGTTTTATTTCTAAATGTAATGGTTATTATATTTTTATGTAATATGGTTATGGTGTCTTTTCTTTCTTTCACTTACATTACAATTATAAAATTTATTTTTTCTTAGAATATTTCATAGGGTATGTCGTTTGTTGAGGTAAAAATAGCATTGATATAGACTATTATTGTTATGTATGTAAAGAAATTACTCTCTTTTGACAATTTTTATGCTTCTTGAGTATATGTTTCATCCTTCTTCTCTTTCCCTTTTTTATCTCTCCCTTCATTCTTATCTTCTTTTCTTACTTTTATATTTTATTTTTCAACTAGCTAGGGTAGATTTAGATTATATTTTCCATTAAATTGAGCTAATCAAACTATGTATTTTTTTGCACATAGAAAACCAACAATCCCTTTATTATAATATCTCATTTAACACTAGTTGATTCTTGTAAATCCAATACCTAGTAACCTTGAGACCTTGTGGCTATTGGAAAATTTTATTTTAACAAATGACTCACCTTTGAAATTATATACTATCTATCATGAAACTTTTTTAGTAAATAGGTATGATATGGTCTTGTAAATAGTGCACTAGGACATGTTAAAATAGTTATATAAAAACTAAACAAAAGGGAAATCAGGATTCCACCTTTTGGGAGATGGAACTGAACCTATTTCACACTTCAATTCATTAGGAAACTAGATCCCTCAACCAAGTGACTTGATTGAGGAATGGCTAGTGGATTCTTTGGATAATTGGATGGGGGCTCACCATTAAATGAAGCTTCAAAAGTTAGAAATGCAAACACTTATGTAAACTCACTATGAAACCTAGAAAATTGAAAGCATGAAATCAAATTGATAAACTGAATGGAATAGAAAAGTACCTGGATGAATGGAGATGCCAAGACAAGATCTGAAAACTCTGAAAAACTATTGTTAGGGTTTTTCAATAGGACTAATACACTAGGTAGGGCGTATGTGTCTTGCTCTAGGGTTTTCAAGGTAGAATCTAGAATTATTTTGTCAATTTTCAGGATCTTATGAATGGTGATCAAAAATTGTCCCAAGACTAATATACCAGGTTGGGTGATTTAGTCCACCTATAGGTTTTTTTGAGTATCTTTTTGAGTCCTCTAAACCCAAATATGACACTACTGAAAGTTTTCCAAAAGCTATATTAGCGACTAAATCACTAGGTTGGGTGAATGAATCTAGTTCACCTAAATCTACAAAACACACATCACAAGAGAGAGAAAAATGTTGTTTTTTTAGAGGATGGGGGTTTTCCTTGCTCAAACCCCATTTTGGTAATTAAACCTTGATATGAAATGAAATAGAATAAAGGAATGATGAATGAACAAATGTAATATTGCAACTCACAAAAACCTTGAAATGAAGGTTGCAAACTTGTGTGAAATTGCTAGCATGACTGTGGATCTTCACTCTTGAATGAATGCTTGAAGATTTGTCTTGAATGATTGCTTGAATCATGAAACCTACATAAAAAATGTTAGCTCACAAACACACATGATGCATGAATACTTTGACATGATGCTTGAATCTTGAATATTGCTCCAAATTCTTGATAACTTTCTCTTGAATGCTCTTGATCTCCTAAACTTGCTAGGATACTTGGATACTTGAAAACTCTAGGTCTTAGATAAAAAATTTTAGGTGAAATAACGATTTGAAACCTTAGTTTTATAGGCATCCTATCTAATTTACCATTCATTAGATCCCAAATTCTGACATTTGTAAAATTTGAATTAAAAACCTTGATTTCCTACTCAAAACCCTAAAAAGGTCCCAAATGGGACTAATGCGCCAAGGGTGGCGTATAGGTCCTACCTAGGGGACTAATACACCTAGGGTGGCATATTAGTCCCACCCTCAGTTTTCAAGGTGAGAGAATGTCGGAGGTTAGAATATTAAATGCATTTATTGAATTTGTTAGGATTTCAATTGAAATAAGCCTTGGGATACATAATAAAGGGTCTTAGGGGCCTATTAAAGATTATTTAAAGTACATGAATGCAAGGGTACTAAAATAGGTCCAAGCAAAGTGTGAAATTGTACTATCTCCAAGAAGGGAGTACAATTTTTGACACTACCAAAACTAATAACAACCTAATAAATAATTCATTCCTTTTTTTGTACTATTCAACCTTTACATAGGCCCACCTTGGGACCAAACCCAACAAAAAAGGTTCCTATCATCCCAATAAATTGTAGTAGGTGTTGATATAGTCCTCTTAAAATGGAATGGGCCTTAGCAATCCATCAATCAACAAGGTTTGAAAATTGAACAAGTGATGATTTCTATCAATAATAAAAATCATCAAGGGCTCACATTTATAGCTTTATCAAGCATACATTGTCTTGTGGGTCTTTGCATATGACCACCTAAACATATCAAAGATATGATTTCATACAATATAGTCCATATGTTACACTAAAAAAAAAAAAAATGGCCACTTAAAGGCATTGTCAAATGGAAATAGATAACAAAAAAATGTAACAAAATGGTTTAGCTATCCATTTCAAAAATAGCCTATAATCTTATTAAATTGCATAAAAAATTAGTATGGATGAAAATATTTTGGTTCACTCTACTTGTATTGCAATCCACCTCTATGTTGTGTATTCATTTAGAATAGGAGCAACAACTAATTTTATTCAAACTTCTATCATTATTTCCTTCGTAGCCATCACAATAACCAGTTTTCTAAGTAACCAATTTTTATTTTATCTTATTTTCTTAAGTTACTCCATGTTTTGAAGTGTTGTAATCCTATAGTGATATAAAAATATTTTTCTTTGCAAGGATTTGTAGTTGGATGATATGCATTATAATCAATTGTAAAACTAGATTGTGCGGCATATGTGAAGATATCAACTATCTCTTATAATTTTTATTTAATATTATTTTTTTAATAGTTTTTCTCCTATAATGAGCTTAACACTCTCTACAAATTGATTGATTATTTTTTGCTATTGGTACAAACAAGATAATATTTAACATAAATATATGTTTTCTTTTATAAATATATGTAAATAATATAATCTTTTTCTAGAATATTGATAATTGAATTTAATTTGTTGTCATTTGCTAAAATAAGACTTGTATGTCTCATTATGGACCCATATTCCTTGTGAAAGCATATATGTTGGTAGATGTTTTTAACTCAATTTCTTCTTGTATATGGTTGTTTTTCTTTCCATTAAAATATTTTGAGCTCCTTTTCTAAAAAGTTTAAGTTTAGCATTTTAAATATTATATGAAATGTGTTGTGTAAAAAATTAATAAAACAAAATTCCTTCTACATAGCCTTATCTATAACTATAGTTCTATGACCACAAGTACCTTCTTATTTTTATATAATTTTTTAACTAAGGTGTAATGAACATTCCAAGTTTGAAGTTTCTAATTCAAAATTTCAAAATATGATATAGTTTAATGTTACATTTATAAGTGGTATTTCTATTTGTTAAAAATAAATAATTTGAAATGGTGATCTAATTATAAAGACATAAATTATACATAAAATGTCATTTGTCTAACAATATTACAATTTACTTCATACATAACCCCACTATATACTAAAAATATCAAAATCAATAAATATAATCACCATCAACGTATCCATTTCTAATTTTATAAATTAATATGAATTGTTATAACTTCTATCCAAGCCTTGAAAATCTCTACAAAACAGAAAAGTACCAACAATGATTCCAAATAAGATATTAAATATTAAATGTGGGGTAATTGCTTTACTGAAATTGGACTTTGAAGAATCCAAAATTAAAGGGATAACGTTTGGTAGTTATGGACATCATTCCACGTGTCAAAAACATAGTCATGTGTTAGATTCGATCTCCTCCACAATAATAGCATTTGGACCTTGGCTAACATTTGTACAAAGGATTCCTCAAAACACTTAGCGACAGTACGTGTTCCCATCAACAATTCATTGATGACACTATGGTTATGGGTCAAGCTACGGTGTCTGAAGGAAAAATTATAAAATAGTTGCTTGAAAATTACGAGAGAGCTTCAAGACAACTGATTAACAATCAAAAAATCTCTTTGTTCTTCTTCAACACTCTGGATCATAGATAGGCTAAAATTGCCAGAATTCTGGGTTGTAGGGTGGATTCCTTTCCTGCCACCTACCTTGGTCTACCCTTAAACTTGAAACCTCCTAAGTCTTTTTGGCTCTCGCTGGTTGAAAGATTCAGCAAGAAGCTAGGGTTGGAAAGAAGCCACAACATTAGGAAAGCCTCTCTCCAGAATCTACCTATCTATGCCTTGAGCCTATTTAAGATTCCTGCTAAATTTGCTGATGCCATTGAAAAAGTTCAAAAATTATTTCTTTGGTCAGGTGTTGAGGAAAAAAAAAGACTTCCCTTAATTGGTTTGAATCTGGTTTGTAGACCTAAAAATTCCAAAGGACTTGGTTTAAGAAGAATCAGAATAGTCAATAAAATCCTCTTAGCTAAAAAAATTTGGAGAATCTCCTCTTCTTCTGGGGAGTGGATTGATATTCTGGCTAGCAAATATTTAGAAAAGAACTACTCCTCCATTATAAAGAAGGATCCCCACCTTTTTTGCAGAGGGTCTACATGCTAGAATAATATAATCAATGGAAAAAAGATTTTGGATGATGGTATTGGATGGCAAGTGAGAAATGGTAATCATACTAGATTTTGGGAGGACAAATGGCTTTTTAAGGAGCCCATTATAAAAATCAACTCCTTCAGTGAATGAGCAGAGATTTGTAGGGCACAGTTTGGAACTTATGTGAAAGATTACAGAGTGAATGGTAATTGGGTGGACTTGTGCAGTGTTAGTTAGGATTTGGCTCCTATCCAGTCTTCTCTATTGGCAATTAGACTTAGTTCTGAGTAGCTAGATGATCGTGCGGTTTGGATTAATGAACCCTCTAGCAATTTTTTAGTGTCATCTGCTTTTGCCAAGATTACTTCTTCTTTGGACCATCCTCCCTTCTGGTCTAAAGCTTGGTTCAAACATTTGATACCTAAAATTAATATCTTCTTCTAGATCCTTCTCCTAAACAAGGTGCTTACGATTGATAAACTGTGTAAACGCAGATTTCAAATTCCTAATAGATGCTTTCTTTGTAAGATGGAGGCTGAATCTATGCGTCATTTATTCCTTAATTACTCATTTATTGCTTCTATCTGGGGAAAAATCATCAGGTTATGGCACCTTGGGTTTTCCCTTCATCCATTGAAGACTTCTTCACTCAATGGAAAGTCCTGACAAGAAATCCTATGCTCAAGCTTTTATGGGATTGATCCTTTGCTCATGTTGCTTGGGGCCTCTCGAAAGAACGCAACAATAGAATTTATAGGGGTAAAGGAGCCTCTGTAGATATTGTCTTTGATAAAATTGTTAGATCCTTGAAGGAAAATTTCAATGCCTTGGTTCAGAAGGACAACATGCCCATGAAAACAGAGCATTCACTCTATGACCTAATTGTTGCTAAGGATTGGAACATAAGTCTAGATTTGTATAGAACCATAATGAAGGCCAAGAAGGAGAGAGAGGGTGTTTGCTAGTCTTTTCTGCCAAACGGTTGGATCAAAGCTAACTTTAATGGTGTGGCTAAAGGTAATCTGAGGGAGGCAGACTGTGGTGGAGTTATAAGGGATTCCTTTGGAAATTTCATTGGAGCGATTGCCTCTCCTCTTGGTTCCCAAATAAATCATCTGGTGGAGGCTGCTGGTGTTTTTTACATCATAAATTTAGCCCAAATTCTTAACATTAAAAATCTGTAGCTTGAAGGAGATTCCAAAAACATAATCGACTGCCTCTATGGCAAGTCTCCACCCTTGTGGACCATTAAATTGTGGGCTAAGGATGCCATATTGACTTTGGCTAAATTTGAAAAAGTTAAAATAGCACATGCTTATAGAGAAGCCAATGTTGTTGCAGATTTTTTTGCTAATGAAGGAGTTAGGAGTAAAGATGTGCATACCTGGCTTAATACTAGCGATCTAAACTCTAATGTCTGCACCCTATTAAATTATGATAAATCACATGGAAAAGCAACGTGTTATCCCTTTAATGAGGACATGTTGGATCTTTCACATCACAATCATTAGAGTGCATGGGACCGAGCCCAACAGCTTAATCTGCAAGAAAGCTCCACACATTTTGTGGGTTCTAAGATTTCATAGGGCCAATTTTAGTAAAGCTTTCATTTCGGTCTACCCCACTGTGTCGGCCGAAATGGGAGGAGACAAAAAACGAATTGAGCTAACAGCTATGATACACACATGAAAAATGCCAAGGCTTGGAATAAGGTTAAAACTGGAGGGTTGCTTCCTTTCTTGGAGAAGCTCCATGGCTCTAACTAAGAGGCTATGGATCTCTTTGTTAAAAAGTGGAATAATGGAAACTTGACCCTGTTTGGTAGGAATGTGGAGCTCAGTGAAAATATTATCATTGATGTTACAAGATTATCTACTGAAGGGAAGAAGTTCTTCAAGGACAGAGCTTTTTTTGATGAAGCTGTGATCAGATTTCCTAAAAAGGACAAAGAAAGGCTAAGTCTGGTTAAAATTACAAACAACTACTTCGATGCAGACACCATAAAAGGCCATTTGGAGGAAGGTTTTGCGGGTCATCATGGAGTACATTACGGTGGACGAGCGCTTCACCAGAGTCTATGGCTACCACTTTGCTCTTCTCAACCACTTCCGATACAAGGTTAGGTTCTCTCTCCCCTATTATCTTTTATGTTCTTTGAAGAAAAGCTTGGAGGATAATAAGAAAAACCCTAAAAGATTCTCCATCCTTTACATAGGGTTAATAAGGTTGATTGTTGAACACTTCCAAAAAATGCCTGCCCCTACTATACTGGAAACTATCCCTGATTCTGAGAGTGACGACACTGAGCCTAGTGGCTCAGAGTATCTGCCTAACTCTAGTCCAGCTAGAAAAGTCCTTAGCTTGCATGCTGTCCCTTCTAGGAATTATGGGTAAAAACCTTGTGAGCTTGAACTTGATAGCCTCCATAGAACAGCTCTATTGATACCAGAAACCCGGGCCAAAATCCTTGTTTCCTATTAAGAAGAATCGAGGTCGGAGGAGTGCAGAACCAAAAAAGCTGAGCCTTCTTGGCTGAACAACTGCTGAATAAATACTATGTGGATTCCTCCTGTTATTTCTAACCGAGAAAACTTGTCCCTATCTTGGAAAGAGCCCTCTAGATATTCACGAACCTTGCCAAAATTACGAGTCCCACTTCAAACTCTTGGAATGGACTTTCATTGAAATTAATGAGTTGAAAATAAAAAATTGGGCCCTTCAAAGCAAGATTGAAGAGTTGGGTGCTAAGATTGCGGAGATTGAAAAGAAAGATGTGGATCATAGTAACAGAAATATAGATTCCAAGGTTGAGAACATAAGGAATACCATCAAAACCATTGCTGAGCAAAACAACCATATGGCAAGACACAATGCCATTATCATTAACGCAATGACTGAAAAGCTAGATAAAGCCCAACAGGGTTCTCTGGTGGTGGATCTAGAGGAAACAGAGGACAAAATCCAGGAGACAGATGTGGGTATTTCCAAAAGAACCAAAGCCAATCTGAAGCGCAAGGTCTCCCCTACTTCGAAGATGATTCAAACTTTTAAAAAGGGTGTCAATGATATGTAGAATCTGGAGGCGGAGATGGAGTTTGTCCTCAAGACTCTGAACTAATGGCTGGGGTTTTTTTGGTGCTTACTTTGTTGTTCCTTTTGACTTGACCTTTCTGGTCTTTTTCGTTTGGTTGCTGCTGATCTTTTCTCGGGTAGCTGGTCTTTTTGGTTGGACTTTGGTGTCCTCTTTACTGATTTTTAAACATTGTGGTTTTGGGTCCCTATAAAACCTATTTTTACCCTTTTATCAAAAACATTTGTATAAATTATTTAATGGATAAGGTATATGTATACAATATTTGGTAAAAATATATATTCTTTTAGCTCCATTAATCACAGAGACACGTAGGAGGGTGGCAAAATTTATTTCCATAGATCATAATCATGGAACGGTTGTTTCTCTAACACAGTCATTGTCCTACAGATTGGATTTAATTTGAGAGTATCTAATGAGAAGTAGGATGTATGGAGGAAGATTGAAAAGGTTAAAATAAAATGTGGAAATAGAATTGATAAATGATAGATTTATTGTAAAGTATACTAAAATATATATTGTGTAATAGGTAAGTAGAATTGATAAAGGATAGATTTATTGTAAAGTGTATTTAAAAGTAAGAGATATATTGTGTAATATGTATGGGTGTAAAGTAAAGTAGTTAGAAGAATAAGTTTTGTAATTTTTGAAAAAACTATTACTTATTTGAAAATGTTTATGTGGAAAGTTTGAGGCTATTATCATGCCCATGTCATTATACAATTATATAGGGAAAAGTCAATTCATTACATCAATATTGTTACCAAACACCCACTTTAATCTTATGGAGGTAATGTGGCAACCAATACTTATATACCTCTTCTATTGAGACTTATAAAGAGACATTTCAATTAGATTGAATGGATGCATCATTAAAAAATGAAAGTGTCAAATCCCAATCTCTAGTAGAAAATAATGTTTGCATTGACTACAAGCATGCATACAAAATAATGTCATTATGAAATGAAAAAATGAAGAGAATATAAAAAGTACAATGAATTATGAATCCAATAGTTTACATCAATCCAATAACACTTCACAACCATTATTCAATAGAATGATAGATAAAACAAGAGACGCATTATGTCAGGTTCTTGCTAATAGTTATTGCTAGATAGAGTAGTTGTTGCATGATTTGATTTCAAATAATTATGTGTCTATTATAATGTATGTTGTCCTATTTGTGGCCATATATTGAGATTAAACATATGAATAAATCACAGGTAAATTAGATCTGTTTCTTAGAATTTTGATTTACACCAAACATTACAAACAAAGTATTGTTTCATATTATTTAAAACAATTATTGATTTCTTCTAGAAGCTATATGACGAGAATTTTCTATATTTTTTTAAGATAAGATTGTATATATCTTATCAATGAAGTTAATATTGATTGAATTTGTTGGGTGACATATTTCACCATAGATTTGCACATATCTTTAGATTTGTATATCTTTTTAATATTATGATATATACAACATTATTCAAGACATTCATATGATTGAAATTCAACCATAAAAAATAATGTATTATAAATCTAGTGAAAATATTTTGCCACCTATCATGTCTATAAATAATTTGCTAACACTATAAATGAAATGAAATTTGTTGAACTACTTTTCAAAAGTTAAAATAAAAGAACCTAATTCAACAAAACTTAGAATTATGTTGCAAATGTTAATGAAAGAAACACAATGAAAATTGAGAATTAAAGCTATATGTAACATCCCGCTACGCAACCCCAAAGGGTAAGAGCTAAAAGAGGACCAGATATTTTTTTTTGAAAACATACATAATAACTTACAGATAAAGTAGTTGCCAATACAATCTAAGACCAAAAACATGGCCACACATGGCTGAACATAACCCAAAGGAGAGGACTAATCCACCCTCCAGAGAAAATCCAAACAGGAGCAAACGTAATAGCTCTAGAAACTTACTCTTGAACTTCTTGCTCCAGAACTTCCAATTATGGAAGTTCCAGCTATGAAACTTCTAGCTACAGAACTTCTAGCTATAGAAGTTCCAGCTACGGAAGTTCCAGCTACAAAACTTTTACCCGAAACCTGCTGGAACTTCTTTCTCCAAAACTTCCGGCTATGGAACCTACGCTTCAAAATTCGCTCGGGAGCCTCTACTCGAGAACCAAGCTGCTCACAAAACATCGCTCCGGAACTATACGCGCTGCTCTTCAACCTCGACTCCTAGAACTCTAGCGGCAACGCTCGAGCTTTGGCAACGCTCACGGAACTTCTACTGTGCTTTGAGGAGAGCAGCTGGCGGCACTTATTCATAGAACTACGCACTACTTAAGGGCCTTAAGCGGCGTTGCTCCAAAACTTTAATAGTTCTGCACGAAACCTTAATAAGCTGCTTTCCGAAACTTTAGTGCTGCTCTAGAACATATGACGCTCTGAAACTAACGTTGCTCCAAAGTGCCGAGCACTAATCCATAACTATGCCGGCCTTTGCTTTGAAACTTCGGCGCTTCTCTAAAGAGCACTTTTAATTTCACTTATTTGCTCTTGAACAACAACATTGCTCACGGAACTTTTCGAGCGCTACTTGAAACCTCGCCGGCTTAACAACATAGACCAAAAATGAGAAGCGGCGATGCTCCAGAACTTTAGCAGACTATAAACATGAAGGAAAAATACAAACAAGATCTAATTTTTTGCATGGAAAAAAAATGAAGGAAAAACTATAAACAAATTATCATAGCACACGTGAGTCCGCTACCAACACCGGAACCTGTAAACCAAGCATAAACATCACATATCTTCTCATTAAATTATGATTACTTTCTCTCTTTCATGAGAGTACAATGAGCATGAAAGAATAAGTATGAATACAATAGCATTGCTATGAATAAAATATATCATCAGATAAAGCACGTACAAGGGAGAACACCTCCAACTAATGCTCCAAAACCTATACGCTGGTCCCCAATGGTGGTGGCAATGCCTCCCTACCATGTGGACTCAAAAGAGGCCACCCCACCGTGCTTGGAGGTAGTCACAAGGCCCAAGCAGAAAACAAGGCAAGGGTGACATAAGGCCAACACTCACACCAAACAAGGAGCAACCATGGAATACAATGCATAATGCCAATATCACAACAAGAAGATGCTCATACAATGACATGTCGGTACTAGTTATGACTACAGAGGTATAGGTACTAAAGTGCGGACTGGGTGAAATGTCATCATGTGTGCACGAAGGAATGGCACCACATGGAATCAAATACATCTCTCTTATGGATGAGTAAAACTCAAACATGCCTGAATCAACGCCCTGCAGACAGATAACTCAACAGTTGCAGACGGATAGGCCTTCTCGTTTATCCAAACGAGGAATCCAAAACAAATATGAAGCCATGAAAAAACCACTGAAATCATCATAAAGTCATTTAACACAACCAAGCAAACATTGTTGTAAGAAGACACATTTAACAGCTGAATTCAATCATGAAATAGAGGCATGAAATTACCTAAAATTTCAAAATGTCCAAATTAGAAATCAGACAAAGACTCAGTTCAGATTTCGACATTTCTAGATGGAATTCATCTCTAATTTTTTAGTTTAAAACTGAAAATGTGGTGTTGTTCTGAAAACGTCATTTTGCCAAGTTGGGCAAGAAAAGCATGAAAATATACAAGTCCGGATTAAAAATTGAACAACAACCCATTTGAGATGTAGGCGATTCTACATGGAAACTAACTTTATTTTTCATTTACATCAAGCAGTTTAAGAGTAGCATAAAAAAATGTCATTGAACAAGAGGGCACAAAATTTGGGCAAAAATGAAAGTGCCCGGAATTAAAATATGTCAAAGACCCAGTTGAGATCTTGGCATTTCTAAATGAAATCCACCATTAAAATTCATTTTTAGCACAGGTATAATGAGCAACAACAAAAAACATTTTTAAGCAAGTTGGGCAAAAAGATAAAAGAATGAGAGTGCCCAGAAATCAAATTTTACAAATACCCATTTTAGATTTATAGGAATGCATCAAAAATATGCCACAAAGCAAGACTACATAACTTCAAATTGAATTCTACATACACATCATTCATCCCCAAGGTATTCATACAAAGAACAGAAAAATAATTCTGCCATAAAGAAATTACAAAGCTTCCATTCCCAGGCTGAGTTGCATTCAAAGACACCAAAAATTAAAGAGATTCAAGAACCACAAAAGAACTACCTTAATGTTACCCCAAAATTGAAATGAAGGAATACTCTGAAAAGAAGGCACGGTTGGGTTCCAAACTGGGACAACAAGGGGAAAATGGCATGATGATTTCAACAGTCAGCTACCCACAAATTTCTTCTCATAAAAACTTGCACAATTCAGCTTCCCAAATTGTGGGGGTTCTCCCCTCTTTCTCCCACACAAAAATTTTCTTCCCCCCTTTAAAAGATAACTCTCCCAAAAATAAAAATGAATAAGAAGTCTCCTAGCAAAGACAAGGTTGCCCCTTTATATATTTTAACTATCTCCTCAACATAATAAAATGAAATAAATCATTTTATTAGATAAACTATTAATGCTCACCAAGAAAATAAATTAAAATCACCAAATATATAAAGCTCCCCAAATAAGATTAACAAAATCATTTTAAAATTTCCAATTAAAATATATCATTCTCTCAAATGATCAACAAAAATTATTTTAAAATAACATATTTAAATCTCATGAATAAAACCTTTTCAAATCTCAAATCAATAAAATACTTTAAAATTCCATATATGATATCATGAACAAACGTCAAGGAAACCACATCAAGACACCAACGACCAAGACAAAATACCTCAACAAAACATACTAGAAAAGCACATACAATAGAAGGGGTGCGCCGGAACATACGGCAAAAATTTGCTCTAGAAGTTACCATTAGGTAACCGGACAGTAAGACACCAATAAAGAAAACACTGCCCTAACAGGGTATAGTGGGCTAGGGCATGGGACATTTGTCCTGTGACTACCTCCAGTAACCACCATCGGAGAAGGTACGCTCAGACCTGTGAAGCCAGATGGAGTCAATACCTGGTACCTGTAACATACACACAACAGAGTACCTATGCATATACATATATACATAGTCGAAGCACATACTACATCCTGACTATAGTTAGCTACCATATATATCAGTTAGTTGCATCATCATAGCTAATCATGATAACCTTTCACTTGATCAACAATATCTAACTTCATTATTATAACATTTAACATTTAGAATATCAATTCAAAATCAAATGCTATCTTAGGGCTAAAGTTAGAGGTGTTACCTTATAAATATATGATGTGATTCATAATTTCCTTTGAACATGAATGCATTTAGAATTATGTTGAAATGTTTTTGAAAGAGGAAAAAATGGGTTTATAGGGACCCGAAACCACAAAGTTTACATACATAAGATAAGATCATCAAAGTCACCATTAGCAGAAAGGCTGTAAAGAAACAATAAAAAGAAAAAGCCACAACCACCAAAAAAGCTAGCAAGGGCCACAAAAAAGACCCAAAAAGACTAGAAAAAATTCCAGCAGCAACTAAACTTGGGACTTTAATGTTTTTGTAGTCTCAACTTCCAAGTCGTTCATTTCCTGAACCCCCCTCTTTAAGATCTGGACCATCTAGGTAGAATTAGGTGCTTTCCTCTTAAGGTTGGAATAGGTCCTTTTCGATATACCTTGGTCCTTGTTCTTACTTTTATCCTTGTCCTCTTCCAGATCAACAACCAACAAGACCTGTTGTGACTTCTCCAACTTTTCAGGCATTGCATTGATGATAATGGCATCATGCCTAGCCATTTTGTGGTTTTGTTCCACAACATTTTTCCTATTTTTTTTAATTTTAACAATTTTAACAACTTCCAGAGTCTTATACTTGTCCTCAATGTCATCTTCTCTTGTTCTAGTATTGTTCTTTTTCTATTTTCCTTCTTCATTGCTAAGAGCAGACAGGTTCAATTTGAGTTCCTCCAACTTGCTATTTAGAACCCCATTTTTGTGATTAAGATCATTAATTTCTTGATAGGACCATTTCAAAACCCTAAAAATGTCACCAACACCACTTCTGGTAGAGGTAAGAATATCTCCAAACTAAACCCGGTCTAAAATGAGGTTAATATCATCTGGATTGGGGGAGCTAGGAAATCTGGTATCATCAACTCTGAAAGAGGCATGAGGGGTAGACACAAAGTTTCTACTATCTTCAAGGTTCTCAATTTTGTCCTCCAGAGAGTCCACAGAGTAGGAAACCAACTTATTAGCAGGGGAGCCCTTGAAAGCGGGATTCTTTAAGGGAAGCAGGTAATCAGGGTAGATCTCAGGGTTAACTTTAGCAATTTGGGGTTTACTAATTTGGGTTTTCTTACTAGAAAGCACAGGGGATGGGTGAGCTTCAACAATTCTCTCTTGGTTAGGTTGATTCTCTGAACCACCACTGTCTGTTTCATAGTCCTCAGACGCCGTGGAGGCAACCAGTTTGGATAAAGCTAGAAGGATTTGATAGTGTTCATATATTAACCTAATAAGACTAGGATGAAGAATAGGGTATCTTCTAGGGTTTTTCTTGTGGTCCTCAAGGCTATCGCTCAATAAACAGAACAAATAATGAGGCAGATAAATTTGTACCTTATGGAAAAAATGGTTAAGGATAGCAAAATGATGACCATAAAATCTGGTGAATCTCCCATCTAGGGTAATATACTCCATTATGACATGAAGCATCTTTCTCCATAGTGCCTTGATGGTGTCAATTTTAAAATAGTTGTTAGAAATTTTGACTAGTTTCATTTTCTCCTTTTCCTTCTCAGGGAATTTGATTACTGCCTCACCAGAAAACCTTTTGTAGTGATAAAACTTCACATCCTCAGTGGACATTCCAGTCACCTCTCCTATAATTTGCTCATCTAGTTTCACCTTTCTTCCAAAGAGGATTATTTCTCCATTGTTCTAGTTCTTCTCAAAATAGTTCGTATCCATGGTATCAAGCCCATGAAGTTTTTCCATAAATGGAACCATATCACCTCTCATAACCTGTTTCCAGACCTTAGCATTCCTTGTGTGCACCTCGTAGCTATTTGGCTCGACTCTTTTCCTGTCCCCCCCATTTTTGTTTGCACCTCATTGCAGACTCTACCAGTGCCAAAAACCTATTACAATTTTACACAACCATTCCAATGAACCCACAAAGTGTGCCATTTTTTCTTCCCATCTAAATAATATGACATGACCCCATCAAATCTCTTGACTTCGATGTACTTAGCCTTTTTCCCTTTAATCATTAAATATATTTGCTTCTTTCCAATGCGTAACATTGTAATCTAATAAGGCCCTCACTTCAGCTCCCAAATCCCTAAAATTATGCCACGGGTTCAATCCTTTCCTCTTTACCGCCTCATTGACAAAGTAATCCACCTTTCTGTTAGCTTCCCTGTAGACATGTGAAACTTTAACTTTATCAAACTTGTCTATAATAGACTTTGCTTCATCACTCTAGTTATTTATAGACCAGGAGGGGTAGGTCCTACCTAGGAGATAGTCAATGATGTTTTTAGAGTCCCTTCAAGCCATAAGTTATTTATATTCAAATTATGAGCTAACTTTAAAACTTGAAAAGCTCCTATAGCCTCCGCCACATGGTTAGTTTGATGACCTAGGGAAATTTCCACAACCACCATAAAGTTACCATTTGAGTCCCTTAACACACCTCCACTTTTGGCCATCCCCGGATTGCCCTTCGCAGTGCCATCAAAGTTGGCCTTAGACTAGCCATTTGGAGGAAAGGTCTAGCACACACCCTCCCTGCTTTTCTTAGTTGGCTTGAATGCCATAGAAACATCCATTTTAATATTTTGATCCTTTGCTATCATTAAATCATAGGGAGTACACACCAAAACTTCAAGGTTAAGAGTTTTTTGGGGAATAACATTGAAGTTTTCCTTTATAAGCCTAATTTGTTTTTTTAAAACATTAGCCTCTGACATCTCCTTATCCCTGAAAATTCTATTATTAATGAAAGAAAATGTCATTTGGGGAATTAATGAAAGAGAGACAATGTCAAATGAAAATTAAAGCTCTAAATATGATGTAATTCATAATTGCATTTGAACATGAATGAAAATTTAACTTTAAATTGATAAAAGATGTTAGAGTTTACATATATAATGTTTTTGAGGAAACTATATGAAACAAATAAATATAAAATCGGTTAAACAATATAATTATTCATTATTTTTTATTAAATATTATTTTTTATTGTTAATTTTTAAAATATTTTAAATCAATAGATATAAATTTTATTTATATTATTGTTAATTATTTAATCACAATTTCTCATATTTCCTCTATTTCACCTTTTCAATAAATTAAAGTTGTATTAAATTATTTATATTCATTAGTCCACAATCTTTTAAATAAAAAACAATGGCATTTATCAAATAGGACAATAAATAGAATTGGAAAGTGATATGAAAATACATTTGTACTATTAACTTTTTCATAGTCAATATTAAATAGTTAAAATATTTCATAGCTTACATCACACTAATATTACTATTCACAATTATTATCCAATAGAATGATAGATAATTTTGTTTCAAGTATTTTTTCAAAAAGAAAAATTATATATACATTAGAAAATTTGGTCAAACTATTTTAATTATATCATATCATTGGTTCATTTATTGACAACTAATAAATTGGATGGATGCAACTTAGTATTCCTACCTTAAAGAAACTAATAATGTTGATATTTTGAGACAACTTTGAAGAAATTTATATACATTAGAACACCTAGTCAACTTATTTTATTTGTTCTATCTCACAGATTCATTTGTTACAAATTAATAAAATCTAAAAAACACATTAGTATTCCCACCTTAAAAATTAATAATGAAATATTGTAAATACTTATTTTTTTATTTAAATATAAAAAATTAAATAATTGATAGAGAGACATTTTACATAATATTGGAAAATCTCATTTATATCTATATATAAAAATCAAAACACAACTTACATGTACTTAAAAAATTAAAACTTAGATGTATTTTTAAATATAAAGTCATCAAATAATGAAAATATATATTAATGTGAAACAAGTAAAAATAAAATAAAATAGATCTTAAGTGAATAAAATAATTATAAAATAAAGTAAACTAACTCTTAGATAAATAAAATAACTCTTAAATAAATAATGTAAATAAAATCATTCTTAAATAGATAAAATAAAAATAAAAAATAGATATATAAAATGTTTAATAAGGATTTATACTTCATAACTCTTGTAAAAATATTTATCTAACATAAATCAAATATAATATAATTTGAAATTGTATACTTTTTAATTACAATAGAAGTGTTCTACAATGGCATCAAGGAGACATAATTGCCTTATAATTACATTTTTTTATGTTTTAATTTAAATTTGAAAACCATTTACACATCAAATAATTAACATTTAAGAATAAGAATATGTGAGACTATGAGCCAGGAGGAAAAACATTGGAACTCAACAAAAGAAGTGCAATGATAAAGGTGAAGAGAGTGTGTGGTAGCTAAAAAAATCCGAAGTCAACTAAAGTAAAACAAAATAACTCTTAAATAAATAAAATAATTTGAAAGTGGGATTTCAAATTTGAGCATTATATTTTAGTCAAAATTAGTCTATTTTATTGGTGTATTCTAAGATTTCATTTGAGGGTATAGGATGTGTGGAGGAATATAAAAGAGAATATAAATATAAACAAAAACTCCATATGTAATTAGATTTGATGAAGGATAGGTTATTATTAGTTTACTTTATTTGATGTATTTTTAAATTTAATTTGGGTGCACACAAAAAAATCTCTAAGTAAACAAAAAAAACTTTTCAAATTAAAATAAAGTAAACACATAACCCAAATAATTAAATATAGAAGTAAAACATAAAAATATAAATTATAGATAAAACAAGTAAACATTATTTTTATTTTACTTTGTTAGCCATAAAAGTTAAATATATAATAAATTAAATAATTTGTATTTAGTCAAGAAATTAATAATTTTCTTAAATATAAGAATGTCAAAATGAACCTATTAAATAATAAGATAAAAATATATAATAAAAGAATGAAATATTTGTAAATTATAGTAAAGTAAAATAACACTTAAATAAATAAAATAATTTAAAAGTGACATTTCAAATTTGATCATTATTGTTGAGCCAAAATTAGTATCCAACCAAACATAAGATGTGTGGAGGGAGGTTTGTATCCCCTATTTATGGGGTTTCACAGATTAATCTTTCTACGACTTTCCAAAGAAACGTCAAGTGACAGTCACCTGATAACAGATAGATCAATGTAAATTTTGATGGTGCAGCAAAAGGCAACCCTGGTCGGGCTAGTGGTGGATGTGTGATTAGGAATCGTGATGGGGAAATTTTTCTTATATCTAGTGTAGGGATGGAGATTGCTTTGAATAATGAAGAGGAATTATCCGCTGCCCTACTAGGTGTGAGGAAGGGCTTGAAATTTAAACTAGCAAAAGTGCATGTGCAGGGAGATTCCTAATTGGTGATCAACATGATAAGAACAAGCAACACCCCCAATTGGAAACTAAACAAAATAGTAAAGGAAGTGGGAAAGGTCTTGATGATGTATTGGGAAATACACGGTGTCTCATGTTCACAGTGAATGAAATGCATTGGTCAATGAGGTGGCCAAGGCAGCGGCGGAATTAAATACGGGGATGTTTGAGTTTGATTCGCTATCCTTGTGGCTTGCGATTATCGTGCCACAATGATGTAAATGATCATCACGTAGGCATTAATCTGTGCAACCTTCCTACAAATGTATCATTTGTGGGTAAGTGCGGATGTACGTATGGATGGGAGAGGTTAGTGTAATAATGCCAGCAGCTTGTTAAAAGTTCTCGACACCTCATGAGTAGATGTAAAGAAAGATGGACACTACAATCTGTCTGGTAGCAAGGAAAAGGAAAATGGCATTTTTTGGTGAGATTTCCGACCATCAGTTGATGGAGATATTTAAGACGTGCACGGGCATTGTGCTTCATGCTCCGCGGATGGTGCTAGGAAACACATATATTGAGGGAAATGGTGGCTATTGGGTGAATTCGGATGTACCGTCAATGTTCCTAGCCATGTTGCTCGACACAGGGCTGGAGGAAGATGTGGTAGGGAGAATGATGCAACGGTTGGTGTGGTCGCCCTAGTAGGGCGGCCTCAAGAGCTACCTACTCCACGAGGTTCCGAGGTGTGGTTTTTTTCCAGATGGATGTGGGTGGCCACAAATTGGTGGAGGATAGAATG
>VDFB02024001.1:0-86549 GCA_007258455.2 Sequoia sempervirens
TGGCGATATCTTCTTGAATTTTTCTTTGATTTTTCCCAAGAAAATTGTCCTTAGTTCTCCACAAACTTTCTCAAGTAGAGCAAAACACTATCGCAATAAATCAGGCGCGAACTCAATTTTCTTTATGTCGGCCACAATTTGTTTTTTTTTCTATTTTTCATGTTTGTCGAAAATTCGACGAAAATGATAGCCGACATTTCAACAAGCCCCAGGTTCGTCGAAATTTCAACGAACATCGGGGATAAACTTTCAAAAATTGAAAATTACACATCAAATTTTACAAGCACCCGATGAACATCAAATTTTACATATTTTGTCGGACAGTTCCGTCGGATTTTGTAGTCAAATGTATTAGTGTATGGTTTTGCTAAAGACCAAAGACATTAAGTAATATTTAAGAACTTTAGAACAATTATGTAGATTTTAAATTTCTTTTAGATGCTCTAACTAAAGTGTTACTAAGATTATCCATCATTAAATGTGAATGATATTCAAATGAAGCTTATTGATGTGAGGATGGGCCTTTGGATATAATTTAATTCCTTTAAATACAAGGGCATAGAAATAAATCACACAATTTTTTGTTTGGTCATATCACAATGACTTGTGAAATGGGCAAGTCAACCAAATTAGACTTTGAAAATTTAAAACTATAGGAGTCATATCCATAGACATGGGTTCAACCCATGAAAAATGAGTAGTAATGCTTGTGTAGGAGATGAATGTCTATTTATGATGGGTATAATAAATATAACTAATATGAGGAAATGCAAAGGATTGCATAAAATATGATTGAAATATGAAAATGTATAAATGTATATAAGTTTAAAGATACTTCATATAATATTATGTTATTTTTTAATATATAATTATATTCAAAGTTTCTCAAAATAGACTAAAAAATAAATAAATATTTACATAAATATTTAAATTTCACTACACTATAAAATAAATTTAAACACATAAATAAAATAAAATAAAAAATTTTAATCATTAATTGATTGTAATTGACTAAAACTTGTAATAGAATGCACAACTTGCACAAGATTCCTTCCTTAAACTACGTGCTTTCCCTTACAAAATGGGGAGTAAACCATGAGACTATGCTTCTTGGTTATCCTAACGTAAGTTTTTCCTATGGAATAACAGGTGGAAGAATGGTCAAAAGTCTTCGAATAGAGGAGTGTAGCTAGTAATTGTGCACCCTAACTTCACACTTCTAGTTATCCTACGTGGAAATTTCAAATCACTCCCAATTGTTTACAATGGCTTACATGGAAAGTCCCTTGCCTATTACTAAGGTTTAAGGGCCACATCATCAAATATGATGCCACATCAACATGCTTTTTGTCAAGGTGTCCAAGAAGGCCCAAAAAAAGTGAGACCAATACTTGAGCATTCACAACATGTTTCATTGAGCGCTGATGTGGAATCACATGATTGGTTGCTTTTTAGATAAAAGGAATACATTTTGTTTAATTATGGGTAGTCATCATCAACACTAACAGTTTTAAAGTCACAACTATTGGTCCAATATTGATAAAAATATTGGGCATTATATAAAAAAATACTATCACAACTATTGAAACATGCTTAGGTGCTGGGTTCTCTCCCCTAAGGAAAAAGGGTAGGAAATGTGAAACAAAACTGGACAATTTTGGTTAAAAAATGTTTGATAATTTTGATGCTTGTCATTTATTTTGCTTTTGTACTACTTCCACCATCCACATAAAAAATTAAAAAGAAGTTCTAGCATGCTTCTACATTCTTTCTATTGTCCACATTGACTCTTTTTATTTTGGTTAATCTTAATTAGCTTGGAATCAGTGATGCTTCTCCATTTTTTCACGCAGTTTCCTATGTAGCACTTGCAATATCCACATTTGTTCACTTGTTTTCTTTGTCACTACCTTTGTCTTCCCCCTCTCCTTCTCTTCTTTTATATATACTCTACACTTTACCTGAACAAGAAGCCTTTCTTCACTAGGTTGTCTACTATTCTTTCTTTCTGTTCAATTCGGTCCAATTAAAATGGAATCTACTTCTAACATTAGTAGCTACTCACAATTTGAGGAATTTTCACCATCTACATCTGCTTCTAGTAGATCCTACGATGTATTTCTTAATCATCGTGGTCTTGATTTCAAGCACACAATAGCCACTAATTTTTACAAAATTCTCACTAATAGCATGGGATTGAGAGTTTTCCTATATTCAAAAGAGCTCAAATTGGGGGATTCCTTTCCCATAGAACTGCAATAAACAATGGATAGTGCTTCGCTTCATATCACTATATTTTCAAAGAATTATGTACAATTTCATTGGTGTTTGGATGAGTTGTCATTTATGTTCAAAATAGGCACTAGAATTGTTCCCATATTCTACTATATTAACGTTGCAGATGTCCGATATGCAAAAGGAGTCTATTTTGAAGCATTTGAGTTGCACCAAAAAAAGGGTAGAATCACCTCAAAAAAAATTGATACGTCAAAGTATACGCTTTTCAATGTTTCATATAACATCGATTACATCATTTTTTATTAATGATAAACATGTTTTGAAGGGTGCCTGAAACCCTGAACAAAAGAGACAGTGGTAATAAAGATGAAACAATAGACCACCCACACAACACAACAAAAAGCAAGTTGATTACCAAAACATCAACAAAAAATCAGCAAAATGTCACAACTAGAAAACAAAAAATAGTAAAGCAAACCAAATGGCCATTAGAGAAGTTCTTTAAGCATCTTTTCCGCATCCAGATCCTTAGACGCCAACCTATCATGCATCTCCATGATTTCCTCAACATCACAACTAGGGACCATTTTCATTTCTTGGTTTTACTCTAAGTACGCACACTCAGTCCAACACCCAAATCTGTGGTATGCATTTCCATGACAACACTCTCCCCCTTTCCTCAGTCAAATGATCTTCAAATAGTCCTCTACCAGTCTAATCCTTAGCTTTTTGGTTGAGGAAGATCATACCTTCAGCCAAGGCCTCCAACTTCTCCTTCCTAATGTTAATAATCATGTCCAAGTCCTTTCAGAGCTGCCTATTCTTCTTTTCCAACAAAGCCATCCTCAGTCCATAATCATTCCTCAAATTAGCAAGCTGGTCCACCACACATCCAACACTGGAATTTAATGACTTGGTTAGCCTAAAGATAAAATCCTCCTCCTTGAGACTACACAGAGTGGAAATGTTGCAATGGGCGATAGTGTCATGCTTGCTGTGGAGGTCCTACACCTCTTTCATGAGCCACATTAGCAAATAAAATGAGATATCAACCCCTTCTTTCACCAAACTAGACCACTGCAAAAAATCCATAGCCCCCCAAAACACACCCCTGCCCTAATGCAAACAAACCAGAGGATCCTCCTCTTAAGACCCCTTAGGGAAAATCTTGGCCTTTACCCTATCCTTGGATGCCGACACCTAAGCAGATTCATTCACATTGACCACAAAATTCCCCTTGCCAACAACAGGGGATCCATCATCACTAGAAATCCCCATTCCATCACCTTGAATATTCTTTGCCACCTCCTAAAATTTATCACCCACATCCTTAGAACAACCCTTGGCCTTCTTACTACTAGAAATACCCTCCTTGGCACCTTCCACAAAGGCCTCCTTGAGTTTGTGTTTGACATGCAGGAGGATAGATTTAGCCTTAGAAGTTGAGGGTTTTACCCCTCCACACGAGGGAGTGTAATCCAAGTTAGTGTCATACCCATTAGACCAACCATCTGACTCCTCTTCAATTTTCATTCCCTCACTCTCTGGAAACTCTTCAATCAGAAATTTCCCACTACCTTTCCTCTTCTTTTTCAAAACAGGCGACCGGGGAGCTTTAACAATACAATTAGCTTTAATAAAATCTACAATGAGCAACATCAATCCCTCATGCAAAAAATGGTTTCTAGGGTTCTTCTTGAAACTCAAAATTCCTTTTTCCAAAGACATCAAAAGGTAAAACGAGAAGGAAAAAAGCTTACCATGTCAAAAATGATTCAGCAACATGAAATGGTGACAATACAACACAGTGTATTTGTCATCAAGGGTAAAGTATTGCATCAACACCAACACCACATCCTACCAAATGAGTTTAATCTTGGTCCTGTCATAACCCCCATAGTCTAATCTAACCATTTTAACTTGTTCTTTGTCTCAGAGAAAGTTTTTCCTAGCCAACTACGAGATATTTTTATCCCTGTAGAATTTCCTACCTTCCATCGACATACCTGTCACTTCAGCTATGAACTCTTCATTGATGGTAGTATCCCTACCAAACATACTAAGGAAACGTCCATGCCATGCATCAAAAAAATCCTTGGACACACTAGCCTTAAAGCCATTCAACCTCTCCATGAGAGGAGTCACATCACCTCTCTGCAAAATATCCCAAACGTCGGCATTGGCTTTGATGTCATCACAAGAAAGAGGCTCTGTTATGCACCTATCCCCACCCATCATCAAAGCACTTGCAGAAAGAAACCATAGACTTGGTTACATCGTTAATATCAAGGAGTAAGTACCATTTGCTCGACGTTATGCACTTATTATGTGTTTTACTTATTATTTTTTAGGCCCATAAACTTGTTTTATATTAACATCAACTAAGTGTGATGTTTATTCTTTTTCCTTTGTTGGGTTCTTATATGTTTAGAGATGAGGAGATGTTGCTGAAGAGTATTACTTATTATGTTGTGAAAGAAATTAAAAAGCTACCATTAGTGGTCGCAGAACATCCTGTGGGTTTAGATGAAACTATAAAATATTTTGAATTGACTACACTTCAATTTGACATAAGTCATTAGATTGTACAAATTGTTGAAATATGGGGGATGGGTGGTTTTGGAAAGACTACCCTTGCTAAGAAGTTATACAATAATGAAGGGAAATTGATTCATCCTAGAGAAAACATCTGAAATCAGTAGGTGCCTTTGGTAAGCTATGTTTTTTCAAATAACCTCAAAAAGCACGTACTACTATACCATAAAGCAGAATCATTAAACATGAAAGAACAAAAGCCATGAATGCAAAGATTTACGTGGGGAAAACCCTTTTGGGTAAAAAACCCCACACTCCATAAGCATAGATTCATTGTATTATTTTTCAACCAAATACATAGTTACAATACAATTGTAGGCTCTAAGCCTTTACATGGAGATTTACATCTTGTTCCATTTGGAGAAAATCTGGCAACATAACCCCTGTGAATTCAATATCTCCTCACAACTCCTCAAGTAGAAGATCATATTTATAGAGCTTAAAATGCATAAATTAGACATTTCTAAAATGACTATCAAAACTCAATATGAAAATATAAAATCCCTTCATGCACAACTCCACCTATAAAATCAATTTTCCAACTTGACCCCTCATTAGAAAAAGAAATTGCAAGTTGTAAGTCACAAGAAAATGTGAGAAAATTAGCAAGAATTAAAAAATCAATGCTATGGAAAAATCAAAGGTTGAGACACCTTCTTTTTCCTAACATTCTCCCACTTGTTGAACACCTTTAAAGAGTCCATGAAAGTAACAAGATTTAACTGCTAAGAGTCGACCGATGAAAACACATCATCATAGCCATACATGCAATCACAAGAATCTCAAACTATGCTTTCGTGCTCCAACTAAGACACCTGCAACAACATCCAATATGTCCACCATCTTGGGCTATAATTCTTGTCATCCTCCAAGGAAAGGAACAAGCCATGGTGTATATGCACAAGTATAAAGAACACAAACATTAGATCCAACTAATAGCAAAGGCTACAAAATATTGCCACCATTTCACTATGCTCGCAAGCTATACAGAAGCATGAACAACATCAACTTCAAAGCCCACAACTTGAACACAGTCGTGAAGTCATCCTCCAAAAAACAAGATAGAACATCAATTAGAACAACAACTAGGAAGCATATTTCTCCCATCTATTTGACCAACCCACGCGACTAAAAATAACACACACAACAAGTGCTAATCCATCCAATCACCCATACCTAGAAGGTATACACATCATCAAACTCATTCCACCTACATAGCCAACCCATCAACTACAAATACAAGCTCCATGTGTCAACCAATCCAAGAAGACCAAGCACATCTAGGAACTCCCATGGGAAATGATGAATCTTAAAATATCGAAGGAAACCAAGTCTACCAATCACAACCCATAGAAAGTGTAACCATGTAGTACCAAGGACCATCCACAAAGATCTGCAAATCCTACAACCAACTGCTGCAAGAAACATCTCTTTCAACAATCTTCCACAACTCTCCCATGTTCTCCATATCTGATAGAAGAAAGAGATACAAGAACATCCATGTCATCACCCAAGTGAAAACATGAACACAAACTAGTGATCATCATAGCTCCACATAGAAATCTTTCATATAGAGTCATATGAATCCGAACATATAGGAAGAAGAACCAAACTAAAGAGAAAAATCTGCAAATCATAAACATGTATCGTGCCATTCTACATTCACCTCTAAGTCCCAAATGTGTCAAGTAAGATCTTCTTCACAACCCCAAGATAAAATCCATAAGAACATCAAACCCATTCAACCTAAAGAGATCAAACATAACATATGCATCATGTATCTACATAGATGCAAGATTCTCAAAGAAGATCAAACTGCTCCATTTCCCACCTCAAGAAATCAGCCCAGTACGATCCCCTATGATCATCATAAATGAAAATTCAAACCCAGGCATATAACCATGCTATCCATCTCTCACAAAGAATCCTCTAGAATCATCTAATAGCAACTCAAGATACATGTCTATGAAAGAAAGCATAAAACACCTAAGAGAAACAATGGGAATGCCTCTCAAGTGATAAGTTATCGAGTAGACCAAGAGTGGCGAATGAGAACACTCCTCCAAGGTATGCAAGCCATCATGACTCTTCCAAGATAAATCTCCTCATAGGTCTTTGTTGAACTCGCATCTAACCAAGGTGTAGGCTTCTCAAACTTTCTGTCGAAATATAATCAAGAGTAACCATCTCAACAACACTTCTCTCATCTCAAGAGAAATACAACCTCACCTCATTCACCTTGTATCCATGAGAACTAGCAATTAATCATTTCATGTTAAGCTCCAAATGAATCACTACACTGCCATGAAGTTGTCAAGCATATGACCATTATACCCAAAACATAAAGAATCACCAGACCACTATCAAAGCCCCAATCATCTAAATCAAGAACTTATCATGACATCATGATCTTACCATCCCCCTTAGGAGATCCCATGCTCAAAGTGAACATAACATGGTCTCAAGAGTAGTGCATCATGCCAAAACTCTAATGCGCAATCAAGAGTATACCATGACATAAAACAAAAAAACTCTAAACCAACATCACCTTCCAAGCACCACCAACACCTAAACCTAAATATCACAAGAGTTCTCCATGGCTCCAAGATGCTACACATCCTCAAATAGTGTTCACATGCAAATGAGAAGAAACCCTTCTATAGAAACAACATCTAAGAGTCCCTCTAAAACATTTGCATCACTAAAGAAGATCATTCACCACATAGTGATGACTATAGAGTCATTGCTAAACTCCCATCAAACCGTGGTATCGAGCTTGGGCCAAACACATTATGCACCATCTCCCAAATCTCAAAAATTGTTCAAGTCCACACACATACAAGTGTATTGTTGATCACACCAAGTGAAACCAAAATCTACAAATCAAGGAAATAAACCATGCTATAGGACCCCAACATTGACTATCCAGGTACTCTTGTATCATCCATCCTCTCATCTCAAAGTAACAAAAATAATGCACTAGTGACCACAAAAAAGTCCAGCTAACAAGTCTGCATTAGCATAGAATCAAACCTCATGGATATAGGTAGTCCACTTCCAAGTCATCTATGCAATCATGTAGGTAAAGACAACCCACAACATTGCACAACTCGTAGATCCAATCAATGCAACATGCAAACCCATCATCACACTATAAATTGCAAAAATGATATCTCAAATAGAATAATCATGTAGACAACATGACTCAAACACCAAATCAAGCAGATCTAATTTTCCAAGCATGTCCACAATGAGCACCGTAATCAAGGAATCCACCAAGTATCACCATAGAAATGTTTAGTAACTAATCACGTACCAACACTCCCATGACGAGAAAGCATCTCACCTCCTCATGCCATGCACGAAGCATGCATGCAAAACTACAACTATCTCATCTAGTAACACCAAACTAGGGTCTAGAAAGTAGCTTAACTACAACTCCACAAAACCACAATTTTTCCTTGACTGTGTAAAACCTACAAAACCACTGTGCTTGGAAAACACCCATGTGCATCCACACCCACCTCACATCTGGAAGACTCAAGTTTGAAACAAAAAACACCATAATAGTTAAACTAGAATAATGGATTATCATAGATGAGAATAACCATAGATTTTTTATGAAAATATATAAAACCCTCAAATCCAAGGAACATGAATCTGAGCCATGCAAGTACAAAGTATCCATAAAAGGAAAAAGGTAGTTTAGGATCTCCAAGCCCGTTTTAGGCCAACTCCACAACCACCAACATGCACATGCATCTGAGGGAGACAAGCTATTACAGAAGCTTCTAGATCATCCAGTGATCAACTCCATAGCCTACATGCAATTAGGGTAACAAAAGTAGTGGCTTCCAATACAAAGAAAAAAACACCTAGCATAAGCACATCACTGCATAACTGAAAAACAACCTAGGCTTCTCCATATCACTAGGGAGCCTCTCACATAGATGCCCAATATGAAATATTTGTTGCAACACAACCACAAAGAAAAAAGTCCCACCCCATGCATCAAGATTATTACACTTTCAACTAGGAGCTTCACATCACATCATTTCAATATGACTAGTTCTATTATCTCTTTCTTTGCCATCCTTTAAGCCCCATGTTTTCTCTTGAAACTAAAAAAAAAAAAAAAGAACTTCCACTCACCAAAGAATCAATCTTCATTTGATTCCTTCATACTTCCTCAAGCTTTCCAGGCTAAGATATCTTCATAGAAGGAATACCCAGAACTAGAAACACCAGGATTCTTGAATGCATCAACATGCAAGCATATGCAAGCCACATGTGAGTCCATGCAAGTGCATGCAACACACATGCAAGTACATGCAACTCACAAGCCTGTACATGCAAGCAAAAAGAAAATCCAAAAAGAAAGCTTTGATACCAATTGAAGGGAAATTGATTCATCCTAGAATGAACATCTGAAATTAGTAGGTGGCTTCGGTAAGCTATGTTTCTTTAAATAACCTCAAAAAGAATGTACTACTATTCCATAAAGAAGAATCAAACATAGTTTACTTCCCACCATTAATCCTTAGAGGAAAGTTCCTGCAATTTTAGATCATGCAAGATCAACTAGTTTCAACAACATGCATTAAACATGAAAGAACAAAAGACATGAACACAAAGATTTACGTGGGAAAAACCCTTTTGGGTAAAAAACCCCACACTCCAAAAGCATAAATTCATTGTATTATTCAGCAACCAAATACACAATTACAATAAAATTGTAGGCTCTAATCCTTTACATGGAGATTTAAATCTTGTTCCATCTGGAGAAAATCGGCTAGCATAACCCCTGTGAATTCAATATCTCCTCTCATAACTCTTGAAGCAAAAAATCATATTTATAGAGCTTACAATGCACAAAGTAGAAATTTCTAAATTGACTATCAAAACTCAACATGAAAATAGAAAATTCCTTCATGCACAACTCCACCTATAAAATCAACTTTCCAACTTGACTCCTCATCATAAAAAGAAACTGCAAGTTGTAACTCACAAGACAATGTGAGAGAATTAGCAAGAATTAAAAAATCAATGTTATGGAAAAATCAAAGGTTGAGACACCTTTTTCCTAACAATAATATATATCCATCTATGGAGAAGGATAGCCTTATATTAGAAGTTAGAGATGCTTATAAAAAAAATTGTTGTATGAGAAGTAGAAAAAACTTTTGGATGATCTTGGTTTCAAAAATTTATCAGTTGACAATGTAGAATAGGGGAAAGCAATTATTGCAAGTTGCTTGATATCTATTCGGGCATTAATTTTTCTAGATGATGTTGATCATGTGGACCAACTGAATGCTTTATTTCCTAGCCAAAGATCCAAAAGTTTGATTGGATCATGTACTTTGTTTATTATCACTACAAGGGAATTAGAAGTCCTTAGGTGTTGGAACATCTCTTCCCACTATAAAATGAAACCGTTGAGTGGAGTTCATGCCAAACAACCTTTTTGTTGGCATGCTTTCTTACAACCATCTCCACTAAATAGATTCAAGGAGCCTGTTGAAATATTCTTAGAGGCTTGTAGTGGGTTGTCATTGTCTCTCAAATTTCTTGGTGGGAAACTTTATGGAAACTTGAACAAAGATTCCTAGAAGACTCAATTAGAGAAGATCTCTAGGATAGTACCCAAGGATATCAAGAATAAGCTGAAAATAAGTTATGATGCTTTATATTATGAAGGGAAAGAGGTATTCTTGGATACTGCATGTTTTTTCATTGGAGAAGAAAGTGATTTGGCAATTGAAGTATGGAACAAATCAGGGTGGAGTGGTTTGTACAACTTGGAGAGGTTGAAGAATAAGTGTCTTGTTGAAATAGAAGAGAGAAATTACATCAAAATGCATGACCATTTAAGATATTTGGGAAGAGAAATTGTGAATGAAAAATTACCTTACCATCTTTGGTCTCCTCAGAAAAATATTAAAGTTTATAATGAACAGGTGAAATTAACAATTTTTATATTATCTCACTTATTAGTGAAAACTAAATCTTCTTTGTTTTCATAGTTATCTTTAATTTTATGTTTTATTTATATTGAAAATGGAATAGGCATGGGAGGCACAATGGCCACTTTAGCTTGAGTTTTGAACTAGTTTCTTTGGTTCAAATAAATTTTATAATGAAGAACATGTGAGATTAACTAATTTTGGTTTATACTAATCTTATTTTGAGTAGTCGCATAGTAGAAATTTGTAATTGGGAAGATGATTAGGAGCATCCTAATCAGTTTATAGATAATTTATCTTTGCCTTCAAAAAATATGCATATTCCAAAAGGCATACAATGAATCAAAGAGTTGGATAAAAGGATGATCAAGGTGTTGCTTCTGTTGTGCAGGCCCATGGCTTCCTAGCTGCAGCCTACATTTTCCTTCTGCTATGTGCATGTTGTGCGATGGTGTGTTGATCTGCATCTGGGGTGGGGTGTTTTTCTATAATCGGGGGTGCAATCTGCTGCTTGTCTTTTCTTGGTGCATACTTGTTGGGGGCTTTGTTCAGTGCGTGGGGGTGTTTATTTTTGCTTGGTGTGGGTTCTTTCTTGCTTGAGAGGTTTGAAGGAATTCTTTCTTGGTTGTTTTGAGGTGTGGTTTTTGGGATTTTTTCTTAAATTTTTTGTAAAGAGGTTAGGCAGAGAACCAAATTTCTATAATTTTGGTGGTAGCTGGAGGTGGTGCTTTTCTTAATGGCTCCTCATCGGGTTTGAAAGCTCAACACTCTAAGTCATTTTATGTAGGGGAGGGCCCTAAACTGAAGAAAGTGAACATTTGGTTGTCTACCTAGGGGTCAGGATCATCTGGTCTTGGGTCTTTCTCCAAAATTTGTGGCTGATGATGTTTCTTGTTAGAGTAGACAAGCTTTAATCTACAAATTTCTTGGGATAAGTATTCCTCTGCCAGCTTTGGATGCTTGGATCAAGCATATGTGGCAGGTTGAGGGCGATATGGAGCTAACGGTGGTTGCAAATAATTATTTTATGGCTATTTTTTCCAATATGGCTAATAGGAATCAGGTTTTTGAGGGAGGACCCTACTTTTATAATCATGTTGGATTGTTTATAAAACAATGGAATATGGGTTTTAACACAATTGAAGAATTACCATTGAGGGTTTCTATCTAGGTCCGTTTGTCGCGGCTTCACCTAGAGTTTTGGAGAGAAGATATTTTACAATGGATTGCAGCTCTTCTTGGTAAGCCTACTGCAGTTGCTCAACAAACCCTTGAAAGAAATGTTATTTCTTTTGATTGGATTTGTGTGGAGGTTGATTTGAATAATCCCTTGCTAGATTCTCTGGAAATTTGTCTTGGTTCTTTATCTTGGATTCAACAACTTGATTATGAGTCCCTTCCTTTCCATTGTCAAATTTGTCATGAGTATGGACATCTTTAGAAGCAATGTCCTAGGATTAATAAGGCTCCTCCTTCTAATTCTTCTCCTTCATTTTTAGCTCCCCAAGTTGTTAGGGAGGATAAAGGGAAATATTCTATGATGGAGGATGAATCGGATAAAGATGGCTTTGTGCCAGTTAAGTGGGCTAAGGGTCGTGGTCAGAAGAGATCGTTCCAGGAAAGGAAGAATGAAGAGGAATTTAACTGATTTGAGGTGTTGAAAACTTCAAACTTGGAGGAAGGAATCGTGCCTGATGTGCCTTCTGATGGTGTTGGTATGGGTTGTGCTATGGGACAAGGACAGGGATCTAGTCAGGATATTCATTTATCACATGGTATGTAGGATCATCTGGTAACTCTGAATGATCATATGCAGGATGATGATGATATTTTTTTGGAAGATTTGGCAAAGGAGGGGCTATTTTCTAGCAAGAGCAAGGGGTCTTCTCTAGCCTTGAGGGTGAAACAATGCATGCTTATGAAGGGATTGTCTGAGTACTCTTCTAAAAGTGGCCACAATAAGGATCTTGAGAAGATTAAGCGTACTGGAGATTTGTTGGTGTAATTTGTCTAGTAAACCCATTGATACTCACTTTTCACCATCTCCTCCATGAGTGTTCTCTCATGGAATTTAAGGGGATTGAATAACACCCTTCGTCAAAAGGCTATTCATGATTTGGTTGCTGTCCATTCTCCAAACATTTTTTGTGTTTAGGAGACTAAACTTTTAGTTGATTTTATACTTCAGTGTGCTTCTCATATCTAGTATTTCGGTCAGTGTCAGTTCATTGGTTCTCAGGGGAGTTCTAGGGGTTTGGCTCTTTTTTGGGATCCAAGAAATATTTCTCCCCTTTGGTGGATTTCCAATCATTCTATTATTTCCATGGATACCTCTTCTTTGGAAACATGTGAGACCATTTTGGTTACTAATGTTTATGCCCTGATTGATATTTGTGGAAAAATCCAACTTTGGGCTCATATAAGGTATGTTAGATCATGTGCTCCATATCTTCCTTGGATCTTAGCTGGTGATTTTAATTCTATGTTGAGCTTGGAAGGAGAAAAGAGGTGTGTTGTCTTGGCTTGGGCCTACTTTTGATCTTTTTCAAGAGAATGTGAATTTGCTAGATTTAAGTGATGTTAAGCCTTCTAATGGGGTTTTCACTTGGAATAATAGGCAGAGTGGATAGTAAGCAATCTTAGAAGGGTTGGATAGATTTCTTGTTTCCTTTTTTTGGGTGGGAGGTAGATTGGTTACTAGTTCTGAGATTCTTGATTGGAGGGGTTCTAATCATTAGCCAATTAAACTTTTAGTATCTCATTTTACTGCTCCCAAGAATCCTCCCTTTAAGTTTCAGCTTATGTGGCTTTGGGATTCTTCTTTTCATGATATTATGGACTAGTGGTGGCATGATGGTAGCCCTGCTTATGGTACAACCATGCACACGTTTGTTAAGAAACTTCAGTATGTTAAATTTCACCTGAAGAGATGGAATAGGATGAGTTTTGGAAATTTTAAGGTTATGAAGAGGAATTCCCAGGTGAGCCTTGATGTGATTACTTTCCAAATTTGTGATTTCAGTTTCTCAGATGCTTTGGGTCAAGTGGAAGCCCAGGCTACAAGAATTATGGAGAAGTGGGAGCTTCAAGAGGATATTTTCTGAAAGCAAAAGCTTATATTGATTGGCTTTAGGAAGGGGACAAGAATACAACTTTCTTCCATCATTCTGTGTAGGCTCGTCATAATAGAAGTTGTATTTCCTCTCTAGTTAATATGGATGAGATTCACATTTATTCTTTGTAGGATTTGTCTTGTGAGGATAGACAATTTTATTCTACTCTTTTTGCTAAGGATTCACCCCTTGTAGAAGATGAGAATTTGATCCTTGCTTATGTTCCCTCCTCGATCTCCAAGGAGATGAATGATTTCCTCATCTACCCAATTTCTTTGCTTGGATTGGAAGAGATCATTTTTGGGATGAATAAAGGTAAATCCTTTGGACCAGATAGTTTTCTTATTGATTTTTTTCAAGAATTTTGGGATATTATAAGTTTGGATTTGTTGGAGGTTTCTTGGGAATCTCTTCATAGTAGGTAGATGCTTTGTGCCTTGAACTCTACTTTTATGGTTCTCATTGGTAAAAAGGAATGTGCAGATTAGCTTGAGTTCTCTCAACCTATTGCTCTCTATAATGCGGTGTACAAAATTATTACTAAATTGATTGTTGAGAGGCTCAAATTTTTCCCTCCTTCTATTATCTTTGAGGAGCAAGGAGGTTTTTTTGTTGGTAGATAGATCTTGGATAGGGTGGCGGTTGCCTTTGAGGTCATTCACTCTAAGGTAACTTCCAAGGAGAATTCTATGTTCATCAAGTTGGATATGGCCAAGGCTTATGATAGAGTTAAGTGGAATTTTTTGTTGAGAATTCTCTTAGGCTTTGGTTTAAGTCCATATTGGGTCAACTGGACTATGACTTGTGTTACCTCTTCCTCTTTTTCTATTCTTATGAATGGAGAACCTTCTGAGCTTTTTGAGGCTTCCAGGGGCCTTCATCAAGGAGATCCTCTCTCCCCTTATTTGTTTATTATTATGGCTGAGGGTTTGGAAAAATTTCTTAAGTCATGGGTTTCCCAGGGCAAGATTCAAGGCTAGTGTTGGGGCAATGGGCTTCCACAACTCTCTCACCTTTAGTTTGTGGATGACACTTCTCTTATGCGGAGGGCTCACCTTCAGGAGGCTATTTCTTTTAGGCAGGCTTTGGATATTTACCTTGCTGCTTCGGGTTAGAAATTTAATGAGCACAAGTCTTCTATCTTCTTTTTTAATACTCCTTAAGCTATTCAACAATGGATTGCTAATATTTTGAGGTTTCAGATTGAGTATCTTCCCTTTGTCTATCTAGGAATACCTCTTGTTGTTGGTAGGAAACCCGAGTCTTCTTGGAAAAATTTGCTTGATAAGTTGCATAGTAAAGTCAATCATTGGACTCATCATTGGCTTTCTATTGCTGCAAGAGTGACTCTTCTGAAGTTTGTTATCTAGGCTCTCCCTATTTACAAGAGTTTTGTTCAAGAAGCTCCTTTGTATTTCCTGAGGGAATTTGATGCTCTCATGACAATTTCTTTGAGGTGGTAACTTGCAGTCAGCCAAGTGGAGTTTTGTTAAGTGGGATATGATGTGTAGGCCACAGAAAGAGGGGGGCCTTGGATTGTGTTCTACTATTTTGAATGGGAAAACATTTGCAACCAAGTTATATTGGCATTGGTGTACTAGTTAGCATCAACTTTGGGCATGCATTCTTACCCACAAGTATCTTAAGGATGTTATCACTTTTGATGTTTCTCATTTCTCTTTAGAAAGAAGGGGATCTATGATTTGGAATACCCTCAAATTAGGGGCTCAATTGGTTAAGAAGGGGATTTTTCGGATGTCATTTAGGTTCTTAGGCTCTTTTTTGGTGGAATTCTTGGGATGGTCATCCTTTTATTCTTTCTACTTACCCTCACCTCTAGTCTCTTTGTGATCATTTTACTACTGCTGGTTGGAATGTACGGTTGAGCATTATAAGTCTGTTTAGAATATTAGACTGGCTGCTAGCCTTAGATGGAAGCACTCCTTGGATTGGCCACCAGGAGGGTCATAGGAGGATAGGAAAGAGTTGGCTCAGATTCTTGCATCACGTGAATGCAATTCCATGTTGGGGTAGGATGTCTTGGCTTGGAGTAACAGTGATTTATCTGGTAAGTACTCTGGTTTAGCAAGTTATGGTGAGTTGGTTAGGCAGGTGTTTGGGGACTTTGAGGTTCCTTGGTGGAAGAAAGTCTGGAACAAATTTTATTAGACCAAGTGCAATTTTTTTATGTGGTTGGTGGTCCAAAACTGATATCTTACTTGGGATAACTTGTTCAAGAGAGGGTTCCAGGGTCCCTTGATGTATTTTTTGTGTTGTAAAAGTGAAAAGAGTGTCTCTCATCTCTTCTTCCAATGTTCCTTTTCTAGGAGGTTTTGGCACCTTTGGTGGGTTGTGTGGAACTGAGCTTGTTGGCATGTCTCTTCTTTAGTGGAGTTCTTTGCTCGATGGGGGAAGGCCCCTGTTAAGACTTCTTTTCTTCAAGCTACTTGGGCACTTGGACTGACTTTTATTATCTGGCATATCTGGCTAGAGAGGAATCATGAGATTTTTCAAGATGTGAAATTGGTTTTCCAACATTTGTGGTGGAAGATTATTCATTCTTTAGGAGAAAATATTGTGGCTAAGTGTGACTTGGCTGAGGATGTGGATCCTGGTGAGGTTACTTGTTGCACTCACCTCAATCTTCCTCTTCAGAGGGGGGCTGCTCAGAGTGTTGGTCATATCATGATAAACGAATCTTGACATCCTCTTCGGAAGATAAATCAGGAGGGGCGTTGGTGTCCTCCTCCTGAGGGTGTGTTGAAAATCAACATAGATGGGTCTTCTCATGGAAATATTGGTCATGCTGGTGTTGGTGGTGTTGGGTGGACTAGTTTTGGGACTATTGAGTTTATCTTTTCTATTTATAAGGCTTGGTATACTAACAATGTGATGGAGACTCTTGCCATTTTATGCGCTATGGAGCATGGTTATTCTCTTGGCTGGAGACAGATTATTTGTGAATTTGATTCTCAGGTGGCAGTGACTTTGATGAAGAGCCAATTTAGTTAGAGGATATTAGTTGGAATTTGGTTGTTATTATAAAATAGATTCTTAATTTGTGTTATTCCTTAGATTTTGTTTCCTTCTGTCATATTCCTCGAGAATGGAATGGTGTTGTGGATTGTTTGGCTAAATGGGCTTTTGATCACTTGCAAGATTGGAATATTGTGGAAAGGGGTCAATTACCCCCAGATTTGTCACAAAAGTTGGACCAATTAGTTGAGATTGATAGGGATATGTAATGCCCTTGCTTTGTACTGCTCTTTTTTTATTTGAATAAATTTTTACCCCTCTTTTAGTTTTAACTCTCTCTTTTTTTTATTGTCTCACTCATCAATGGAAAAGGAATCTTATGTGTTTCTATTTGTGTGGCTGCTTAGAATGGAATAGGTATGGGAGGAATAATGGCCAACTTAGTTCAAGTATTGAATAAGTATCTCTGGTTTACAACTTATAATGAAGAATAGGTAACATTAACATTTTTAATTTTTCTTACTCATCAATGGAAAATAAATCCTCTTTGTTTCTGTTTGTGTGGTTGCCTCATGGAAATTATATTATTCTCATAGTTGTTTAATTTTATGTTGTTTTTTGGGTTCAAAATGGAATAGGCATTTGAGGAATAAAGTCCACCTCTGCTGAGGAGTTTGGTGATTGCTCGTCATGCGTGGAACTCGTGGTTAACACCACCAGAGGAATTTGGGCCTTGGTGCCTTCTAGACTTGGACTAAAATTTATTGAGGGTGAAGGTTGTAATTTAACTCACGTAATTAGTGAAGCATCAAGAGATTTGGTCTGCCTTCACTTGTTTGATATTCGGCAGAGAAATCTTTAGTCACTATTTCCACTAAAAAATTGGAGGCAGAAAAATAATTGCTTACAAGAGCTTTGGGACATGGCTAAGTGTGATGTAAGTATCTCCCAGTTGTTTTAAATTTATATTTTTAACTTTTTTTCAATAATTGTTGAATGTTTAGTTCATCTCCTCAAAAATATGTTGCAGGATCCTTCACAATTAAGAGAGTTGAGTATTTCTTATTGTCTAAATTTCCAATGGTTTCCAAAGTCAATAAGACATCTCAAGCAATTGAAAAAGCTCGTCATGACTTCGACGGAGCGTTTGGAAAGTCTTCCAGAGGAATTTGGCCTACTACAATCGCTGGAGCACCTGGAATTAAGACAATGCAGTGAGCTGTCATCACTACCTAACAGTATGGGCAATTTGAGAAATCTGCGGCATCTAAGTTTGTTGGGGTGCAGGAAATTGGAAAGATTACCATATTCTTGTAAGCAGTTAACGCTGCTGCAACATCTGAGCTTAAGCTCATGTTTCAATGTGACCTTTATGTCGGACATTATGGAAAACATGTCAAAGCTAGAGTATTTGAACCTCTCATGCTGCTATCAACTGGAAGAGTTGCCTCGTCAAGTCACAAATCGGGCGTCCTTGAGAGAGCTTTATTTAGAAGATATGAGGAAGTTAAAGGAGGTACCAATGAAGATTGATCAACTGAGAAAATTGCGAAAATTGTCTGTTGGGGGTAATTCATTGAGAAGCTTGCCGGCCTCTCTTGGAGATTTGTCTTCCTTGACTACACTCGAAATTAATAATAGCATTAGGCTGGAATGTTTACCAGAGTCTGTGGGGCGTCTTAGTCTCTTAGAGAGTTTAGAGATATTCGATTTAGGAGTGAAATCTTTGCCGGAATCAATTACTCAATTGACGAATCTTCAAAGCCTGTGGATATCTTGTTGTCCAGTCATCGAATTCGATCTTGGATCGTTTGGTTCTTCGTTGTGTAAGCTTAAGACGATACAGCTATCAGATAATGATATATTGTCCAAGATCTCCATCTCAAAAGACCGTTGTGCTGGCCTTGAGACTCTAAGAATTGATGACAACAGCAATCTAACGGAGATAGAAGGCCTACCAAGCTCAGTCAGAAACTGGTCATAAGTAAATGCCCCAAGTTGTCTGCGCTTCCCAGTTTTGCACAATTAACTTCTCTCCAAGAATTTGAACTGAGCGGTTGCTCCCAAGTTAAGAAAATTCAAGGTTTACAACATTGCAGAGAATTGGAGAAGTTGAAAGCATATACATGGTGGGAGGTGCCGAGTATAGAGAGCCTGGAGTGCATGGAAAGATTGAGGACCCTGCATCTCACAGCAATGAGGAAATCAGCTGTTGAAGGTTGCATTCAAAGCTTGCAGGTAATGCAAGTCTCTAGGAATTTAGAACTCTAATTATTTTTGTGATATTGTGGTATCGCTTGAATATTGATGTACAAATTATTTGCAGAAATTGCCTGGCGAAATAATAGTTTGTACGCGAGCAGTCCTAAATGCAGCCTCACTTGTAAACTCCTTGGTCTTTCCTACTCTCTATGTCGTTGACTCCTGCTCTAACGTGCAAACTGATGGGAATCATGGGCCTAAATTGGTGGTGAAGCAGGTCACCAATGGCAATGCCATTATTGTTTGTTTTTTTATGTTGACTCCACGTATGGCGCTGTTGACTACAATTGGGACAGATTCAATTGATGAAAACAAATCCGAAGTGGAGGTGGAGGAGAGGATGTGGGTATGGATAGGTGTCTTCACACAACGTTCTGAATGGTACACATCGAACAACTATGAGGCGTATTTTTCAGGGGAAAATGGCATGGTGGAGAAAGGATTAATTGCGGAGGGAGAAGACGATAGAGTTATGCAGGCTTTGCGCAACTTAGTGGGGGTGATGGAAATATGATTTTGCTACATTGAAGTGGATAGCGTTAAATTATCCTTCGTTTCACGTAGAAAAGAGATGAAATGAGATAATAAAAAAAAAATTATACAATATGTGCAACTATTACGATTTAAAATTTTACTTATTAAAAAGTTTTAACTTTTTATGAAACAAGATTTTGTTTCATTTTATCATTCTTTTGTTTTTTTTAATTAATAAATTTTATATTAATGTCATTTTTTAACTTAAGGAAATATAAAGATGAAAGGAATAAGTGTCTCACATGAATGGATGGATGCAAGTATGTAAAGACAAACAAACAAGCTAGTCTAGATCTACCTTTCCCTTTGTTTAATAGTGGAACATAAACCAATTAGGGTTTTATGATTGGCTAACTACCTCAAAGGAGAGCCAATCTATCTAGGTTTTGTTTCTTTGTTGCAAAAACAGAAGATTTGATGTGTGTAATTGATTAACTTAATTGATATAAGCCTTAGATATGAAAATACAAATGATCACAAAAAAAAAAAAAAACCTGAAGAAAAGGGTACAAATTTGAGAAGTGCAGATAGAGGAGCACATGTGATTGAAATCTAAGGCTGAAGTGTAGGACAAGGGTGTGGGGTGCCCTAGTCCTAGGGTTTTAGTTTGTTTGGAGGTTTGGTCACTTTGTTAAAATATTCTCTATGCTCTTCTGCAACATATTTCTGATGGAAGTTTTAGATCTAACTTGAACATATAAAAAGAAAAGAAAAGGTTGTGTTGTATAGGAGTTTTCCTTGGTCAAACCCATGTGTTGGTGTTCCCACTTCCACAACAACAATGATAATGATGGCATAAATCATGTGCCCTCGTTGGGGTAGAGACAAAGTAAATAATAATGATTGTAATAAATGAACAAGATATGATAATGTTGCCTTAGGCATGAAACCCTTGTTGAACTGATGTCACACCATAAGTTGCCACAAAGAGTTGATGAAGAATGTATGGATTTCCTTGAAGACCTACAAGGGGTTAGTCCACATAATAGAATAGAGAGCTATAGCAAATGCGTAGAGAAGAGATTGCATGTATCTTTACAATTTGTGCATAATCATTCCTCATATAATTCATAATGGAATGTAGTTGTTCAAATGAGAGGGAAATTTTTTTATATATGCATCCTAATTGATTTTTTTATTTAGGCCGACTTGGGATCACTTTTACATTGCCCAAGGCCTACATTAAACTGTGTAATATTTTAAATGAAAATTCCTAGGACTAGGGTACCTAGCACCCCTGTCTAGGACTTTTTGGCTCACAAAGCCAAGGATTTTGGGGAATAAAATATATTTTCCCAATCCAGACCCAAAATGAACAAATTATTAATATAATTAATTGTACATACAAAATAGGGTTCCAAATCTAGTGTAAATTTTTTAGTGGTAACAATTTACTACCCTACATGAGTGAATGATAATAAAATGTTAATGATTATTTGGTTTTTGATAGATAATAAAAATAATTAAAATTTTAAAACAATTGATTATATAAGATATTTGGGGCTTATCTATTGGAATAATTGTTTTAAAGTGAAGTTTTTTAGGTTTGAATTTATTATTTAAAAATAAAATAACATAATCATATAATTATTTAAAGGATAAAAGTGTTTATTTTGTATTTTATTTATTTATTTAGTTTTTATTTTTTCATAATACAATGTCTTAATGTTTATATTGTTTTAAA
The DNA here is from genome assembly GCA_007258455.2 of Sequoia sempervirens. NCBI lineage: Eukaryota > Viridiplantae > Streptophyta > Pinopsida > Cupressales > Cupressaceae > Sequoia > Sequoia sempervirens. The sequence goes on from VDFB02024001.1 coordinate 21,369, forward strand.
AATAAGTTAATCTTAGTTTCTATTCTAGTCAATCAACATTTCATTATTTTTAATAATTTCAAGTGACCATTTTTGTAAACCTTTTGTCTACCCTAAACTAGATTATATGCAATGACCTCTTGCACCTCTACTCATCACACCCCATTTTTTTCTTTTAGAAAAATGTGGATCCCCTCTCTTTTGCTTAGGTCTAACTTGGTCCCTTAATGTCAACATTTAAAAAATCAATCAAGTTCCGAAACTTGGCTAACCCAAGAGACAAATTTTCATCATGAATAGATAGAGAATTTAAAATTAAGCTCTACTCATAATTCATTAAGACAAGGAAGATATTCACTCACAAAGTTTATACTTCTAGTTGATCCAAAAGCTGCTTCACCCAATTTTCCCCACATACTGGTTTGGCTAAGAAACTCAAACAATGTTCCTCCTTGCAAAAATTTGATGTTCAAGTGAATTGCACCAATTAAAATATAAAAGAGCTAGTTCTCTTGGCTTTCCCCAAATCCAATAACACATAAAGTAAAATTTAATGATTGCAGAAGTTTGGTGCTTATTTAAACCCACACAATAACATTTTTGCATAGAATGGGTTCATTTGAGAATTCCCACATATCATGCACTAGTGACATCATAATTTTTTCATATTTTATATAAAGAAATTCCTTGCTCAACTGAACAATATTTTTATGAACCACTCTTGTAATCAGTTCAATTAGAATTTCTACAATCCATATAATTATGACATTAGCATTACTTCATGCTGACATCACCATGTGATCCTCGCCCTCAAAAACACTATTACATCATGTTGATGTCACCATATGCTCTTGATGATATCATCATCAAAACTATTCATCCAAACTTGACATTTAAAGCATATAAGAGAGCTAGTTCACTTAGAATTCCTTACACAACTAGTTAAAAATAAAATTATTGTAAAATGTCTATTTGTAGAAAAAGTGGGATGTGACTAATCTCTTGACAAAATGCACCTATGTACATACAAAAGAGCATGAAACCATACATAAAAACATACATAGAAACATACATAACATGACGAGATGGCATAGTGTGAGGCCCACCAGATGGGCGATAAAAGTGATGAAACCGACAGACGAGACCAAACATCATGCAAATAGTAGGTAGGAGTTAACGACATCACTAGGTTGATTTTCCCACTTCCTATTGGTTGATAAAACTGGGCCCCATGGCTTGCACCAAAAGTTGTCATTTTAGAGCTTTTTTCTGGTGTGAGAATTGGAGGTAGACTAACATGTGAGTTTTTTGGTTTGGAAAAATAACAGGGAAAACACTCTGCATTTCATGTCTACATGTTGAAAGTTGAAGGTTGAAGTGCACGTGGAGGAGAAAACCGACCAAATCAAGGTGTGTTTTTTAGTCTACACATTGAAAGTTGAAGTTTGGAGTGCATGTAGAGGAGTTGGAGGAGAAAACCAACCAAATCAAGGTGAGAGGTGCTAATCAATTGGGTTGTAGAGGTTTTACAACACTATATGGGTTGCTTGTTTCTTAATACCTAGGATTTTCCAACATGATTTTTTATTAAACAAAATGAATCTCTTGAAAAGCTTTTGTAATTTAGATAGTGCAAATGTATTGAAAGGCCCCTTCAAAATTTATAAGGACTTTTAATTTGAGTAAAAATTACATTTAAATTTCCCACGATGGAAAAAAAACTACACAAAATAATTGTAATTTGGAAAACACAGTGTGGGTTTTCAATTATTTGAATCTCCTTGTTTAAATGTAAAGGGTTGTCTCATGATGGGTTGCTTGCTTCTTAACACGTAGGGTTTTACAACATGGAGTTTTGCAAAAATTTATGAATGTCTTGAAAGTCACACCTTCCATTGTTGTGTTTAAATTTTGCATGATTGAGAAAAAGAGTGTAGAAAATATTTGTAAATTGGAAAACACAATGTGAGTTTTCAGTTATTTGAATTTCCTTGTTTAAATGTAAAGGGTTGTATCACCATGGGTTGCTTGCTTCTTAACACATAGGGTTTTACAACATGGAATTTTACAAAGCAGTATGAATGCCTTGAAAATCACACATTCCATTGTGTTTAAATTTCACATGAATGAAAAAAAAAGTGCACAAAATAATTGCAATTTGGAAAACATAATGTGGGTTTTTCAGTTATTTGAATCTCCTTGTTTAAATGTAAAGGGTTGTCTCATAGTGGGTTGCTTGCTTCTTAACACATAGGGTTTTGCAACATGGAATTTTATAAAACAGCATGAATGTCTTGAAAATCACACCTTCCATTGTTGTGTTTAAATTTCACATGATTGCAAAAAAAGTGAACAAAACAATTGTAATTTGGAAAACACAATGTGGGTTTTCAGTTATTTGAATCTTCTTGTTTAAATGTAAAGAGTTGTCTCATGGTGGGTTTCCTACTTCTTAACACATAGGGTTTTGCAACATGGAATTTTACAAAATAGTATGAATGTCTTGAAAATCACACCTTCCATTGTTGTTTTTATTTTTTTTTAAACTTTGTGTCTTTTAGATTGCAATTGTCTGTCAACAACATTAATTAAACTCCTTTTATTTTGATGATGAATTTTTCTTTTAATCTTTTAATTCCTTTTCTAAGTGGTTAATTGTAGTGTTTCTATTGTTTTACTTCAATTTCAACAGTTCCAACTATTCCTTTTGCATTTGCAAGTTGACCAGTCACACATTTTTCCTCATCCCCACTCCTGTTACCTGTTATCACCCCCATAGTATTCCTTTTCATGAGCTTCTACCTTCTATTTCATATCTTTTACTTTAATCTTTTGAGCAACAACTCCCTCATCAGCCCTTAGGGAAACACCATCCATTTCTTGGATAGAGATTTGAATGTCTTCAATACTTTTATGTAGCTTTGTAGTTGCTCTTTGCTCATCTTTGAGAGTGCCTTTCTGATTAGAGAATGCCGATGTTTTCTATTGATAAGTTATTTACAAAACTTTTCTACCTTTTCACATAGGGCTTTCATGTCTCCAGCTAATTGATTCTCTATTTCTACACTAAGATCTTAGTTTTCCTTTTCATTATCATCTACTTCGAATTGTATTTTTTCCATGGAATTCTTAAGTTGAAGAATCTTTGGCTTAATTTTTTCAACTCCACTTATAGCATAATCTCTCACTTTCTTTCCTTGCACAAATGTATATGAAATACAAAATTTCTTGACTTTAACCACTTTTGCATTGGCATTTTGCCATTGCACATACTACACAATGCTCCTTTGTCAAGTTGTCAAGTGTAGGAACAATCTTGTTAGTAGATACATTATCTATCTTATTTACTTTGGTCTACTTCTTTTCAAGTGTTTTTAGAATAGATTCATTTTTCATTACATACTTTCTACTACCTATTGCTCAAGTTCTGCATTGCCATATGCCCATTGCAGATACTGCACACACACCTTCCTCAACTTCTCAACAACACCGAGTCTCTTCAACCAATACACTATCTGTATCATTCATGTAGGTGTGCTTCTCTTCAAGTATTTCTACAACAGATTCCTTTATCATTTCATACACTCTAGTACATGTGTTGCCTCCAATTTTGCATTGTCATTTTCCCATTGCACATACTTCACATGCTCCTTCCTCAACTTCTCAAGAGTAGGAATAATTTCTTCAGTTAGTCCATTATTTATCTCATACACTTTGGTCTGCTTCTTTTCAAGTTTTTTTTACGGATGTTTCCTTATTCATTTCATACATTCTAGTACCTACTACCTCCTGAAGCATTGAGAAGATCTCAGGTTTGTTAATACCTAGTGTTTTCCAACATTGAATTATAAATATACAAAATGATTGTAATGAAAACCTTACAGTACAAATATAAGAAAAGGTACCTTGAAAATTTACCAGAATTGTTACTTACAATATGAATTGCATTTGGATTTCCTAATATCATTAAAATATAGGAATGTAGGAAAATACGATAGATTGTGAGTTAGTTTTTTGTGCTTGTACAAGCACAAAAAACTAACTCACAATCTACCGTATTTTCCTACATGCCTATATTTAGCTGAAGGATGGAGAATTTCAGGAGTTGCAAATGGGGAATACATAAAACTAACCATATTTAGTTGAGGGGTGACCAACAAATTGGGTTCTTATATATATAGAGAGTTTTACAACACTATGTGGGTTGTAGGTTTCTTAACACCCTATGTTTCCAACCTCCTATTATACAAACAATATGATTGTATTGAAAACCTTTTGTTGTTTATGTGCAATACAAATGTAATGAAAGGCACCCCTTCAAAATATATAACATCTTAGACTATAAATTGTGTTTCAACCTCTTGAAATCAATAAACTGTAGGCAGGTTGGAAAACACTAATATGGATTGTGATTTATATAATTATGCTTGTTCTAAGTTGAAGGGTGGAGAGTTTAGGGAGGAATTACAGTTAGGGGATACATAAGACTAACCAGATTTAGCTGAGGGGTGACCAACCAATTGGGTTCTTATTTATAGAGGGTTTTACAACACTACATCAATTGTAGGCTTCTTAATGTCTTGTGTTTTCCAACCTCCAATTATATAGACAATAGGATTGTAATGAAAACCTTTTTTTGTTTACACAATATGAATGTAATGAAAGACATCTCTTCAATATATATAACAAGTCTCAAGTAGACTGAAAAAATTGTGTTTCAACTTCCTCAAATCAATAAACTATAGGCTGGTTGGAAAACACTACATGGGTTGTGTTTTATATAATTTTGCTTGTTGTAAGATGAAGGGTGGAGATTTTGAGGTGGTGAGTTAGTTTATGTTCAAAAATGTTTGACTTCACTAGTTGAAATCTAGTTATAGCATCATCTTTCACTTTCTTTGCTTAGACAAATTCATATGCAGTACAAAATCTCTCAAGTTTATCCACTTCTGCATTGCGATTTTCCCATTGCACATACTACACATGCTCCTTCCTCAACTTCTCAAGAGTGGGAAGAATATCTTTAGTTAAAACAATATATATCTCATTAAGTTTGATCTCCTTTTCAAGTGTTTTTAGAGCATATTACTTTTCAATTTCATAAATCATAGAACCTAATGCCTCCATATTTGCATTGTCTCTCTACCTTTGCACATATTACACATGCTTCTTCATCAATTTATCAAGAGCATAACAAATCTCTTAATTCAACAAAGTATCTATCTCATTCACTATGGTTTTCAATGCAAGTGAGCTTCACAATTTATTGCAATTGTGGTTTATAGTTAAAATTTCTTTTTGAATTCTTCATATGTTTCACAAATAAATGCACAAAAAAAAGTGTTTTATCCTATGTTCATTCACTCCTTTATCAGTTCATTATTTTATCAATAGATGCAAATAATGTGGTTTTTCCTTTTTATATTGTTGGCATCCATAGAAGTAATTACATATTATTATTCACATTACACTCATAGGCTACATACAAGTTGCAAGTTGGACTTCTCATCGTATTGTTCAACCTGTAATTTTTTAGTTCATGAATTGTCATATACACTTTTGTTGGTCATGTTAAGTCACCCCAAATGGAAGGCTCAATATCACAACATTCATGCTCAAGTAAAAAAGGTTTGTACACCCCATATACTATGAGGTCTTAGTTTTTTTCATGTGAGGTTGTGATTTTACTTGCGATATTTATGTCTACTTGGAGGTTCAATTAGACACTGTGTTTTGCAACCTGCATTGGCTAACTTCATGGTTGATAGGAAAATTTACACATTTATGCCTTTCCTGATTCACTTCATTACTGATTCATTATTTTTTCAATAATGCAAAAAATGTGTTATTCTTTTGGCATTGATGGTAACAATGGATGCATATTTTTTTACATATACAAGGTTGTCATAAAAGGTTTTGGTTGCCCTCTAACCTTTTGTCTCCATTAACACATACACACGCACCACAACCAATGTATCTTCCCAAAATAATAAATCTATTGTTGCAACTATAGAAGTAATTACATACTATTATGCACGTTACACTCGTATGCCACATACAAAGATGCAAGTTGAACCACCCATCGTGTTGTTCAACCTACACTTTTCTATTTCATGAATTGCAAGATGTGCTTTTGTTGCTTCTATTAACTCACCCCAAATGGAAGGCTTGATATCAGAACATGACTTCTCAGTTAAAAGAGGTTTGTACACCCCATATACTTTGAACTCTTAGTTATATTTTCATGTAGGGTTGTGAATTTACTTACAGTCTTTATGTCCACTTGGAGGTTTAGCTACACACTATGTTTTCCAACCTGCATTGACTTACATCATGGTTGATAGGAAATTTTACACCTTTCTACCTTTCCTCATTCTCTCCATTATTGATTCATTATTTTTTCAATAGACGCAACAAATATGTTATCATTTTGGCATTGTTGGCAACAATGGATGTACATTTTTTACATACAAGGTTGTCGTAAAAGGTTTTGGTTACACTCTAACTTTTCTTCTCCATTAACACACACACGCACCATAACCAATGCATCTTTCTAAAATAATACATCTGTTGTTGTAATTGTAGAAGTAGTTACATATTGTTATGCACATTGCACTCATACACCACATACAAAGTTCTAGGTTGAACCACTCATCCTGTGGTTCAACCTTCACTTGTTTATTTCATGAATTGCTAGATGTGCTTTTGTTGCTCATGTTAAGTCACCCCAAATGGAAGGTTGGATATCACAACATGCATCCTCAGGTAAAATAGGTTTGTTGTTGGTATGTGGTGATTGATTATGCAAATACTATACACTCATAACATATCCTCTCTAGGGTTTGTACACCCCATATGCTCTAAAATATTAGTTATATTTACATGCAAGGTTGCAAATTTACTTGTGATTATTATGTCTGCTTGGAGGTTCAACTACACAGTGTGTTTTCTAACCTACATTGGCTTACATCATGGTTGATAGGAAATTTTACACCTTTTTACCTTTCCTCATTCTCTCCATTACTTATTCATTATTTTTTCAATAGATGCAACAAATGTGTTATCATTCGGCATTGCTAATAGCAATGGATGCACATTTTCTTACATACAAGGTTGTCATAAAAGGTTTTGGTTACACTCTAACCTTTAATCTCCATTAAAAAATACACGCACACCCCAACCAACGCATCTTCCCAAAATAATACATTTGTTGTTGCAACTATAGAAGTAATCACATATTGTAATGCATGTTACACTCATTGAACAATAGGAGCAACAAATAAGGTATTTCTCATGTAGCGTTTCTTTAATATGAAAATGATTGAAGGTGGATATGTGACAAATCGTTTAAATGAATTTAATACGATTACCCGTTAGTTAACTTCTATAAAAGTGAATTTTGATGAAGAGGTGAGGGATCTCTTGGTTTTATGTTCTTTTCCAGAAAGCTAGAATAGCTTGGTAATGACTGTAAGTAACTCTGTCTCAGGTTCAAATACATTGAAATTTGATGATGTTGTTGGTGTTATCCCTAGCGAGGAAATGTGACAGAAAATCACAAGTGAGACTTCAACATCAGGTAATGCTTTGACTGTAGAGAATAGGGGAAGAACAAAGAAGAGAGGAAAAATCCCAAAAAATCATGGGAAGTCACAAGGGAAGACGAAGAAAGGAAGATCTAAATCTACAGGAAGAATGGATTGTTGACACTGTGGAAAGAAAAGACACTTGAAGAAGGATTGTTGGTCTTGAAAGGGAAAAAAAGGAGATGGACAATATGATGACAGTAAGGAAGCTAATGTTGCAAGTAATAAATTATAGGATGCCTTAATTATGTGTTTAGATAATGCTAATGATTCCTAGGTAGTAGATTTAGGGGCTTCATTTCATACCACACCCCATAGGAAATATTTTGTAGATTATGTTCAAGGTGATTTTAGATAGGTATATTTGGGTGATGATAAACCCTGTCAAATTGTTAGAAAAGGAAAGATAAAAAATCAAGTTGCAAAATGAAAATGAATGGTTGCTATAGGAGGTAAGGCATTGATCTGAGAAAGAATTTAATTTTTGTAGGATAACTAGGTAGTGAAATATGCATAGTTACCTTTTCATACAAAGTATGGAAGGTCACTAAAGGTGCATTAGTAGTAGCTAAAGGTGAAAAGGTAGGCACATTGTAATTGTGTACCAGTAATACTTACTCTACCTTAGCTTCTACAGAAGCAGTTGCTACTGAGATAGTTATAACACTTGCTACAGGGACATAAACAAAATTGTGGCACCTTAGACTTGGGCACATGACTGAGAAAGGGATGAAGATACTTCACTCTAGAAAGTTACTACCAAGTCTGAAGTAGATTGACTTGGAGTTTTGCAAAAAATGTGTTTATGGAAAACATAAAAGAATATGATTTTTCAAAGTTGGAAAGAGAAGAAGAGTGAGAAATTAGAGCTTGTGCATTTAGATGTATGGGGACTAGCTGAGGTATATTCTCATGGTGGCTCTTGTTATTATGTTACTTTTATTGATGATGAAACTAGGAAAACATGGAAGTATTTCCTAAAACAAAAATAAAAAGTATTTGAAACTTTTAAAAAGTGGAAAGCTATGATTGAAAATGAGATAGGAAAAAAGTTGAAGTGTCTCAGATCTGATAATAAAGATGAAGCAAACTACAAAATCTAGGAAGGAGATGATTTGATTACAATGATTTCTAGAAAAATGTAGTATGTTCTAGGAGAAACCATTGACGAAGAAGACCACAATCTAGAAAAATAAAAGTGTAAGGCAAGTAAAGGACTCCACAGGTAGTATCTCTTGAGGAGGTTCGAACAAAAGGACTTTGTAGCTTTGTGTAACTACGAAGGCTTTTCTCTTGTGGAGAAAACGTCAATGAATTTACAAAGATCACTAACATGTATGGCTAGGACCTCATCCAAAGAGTTAAACATGCACTTCATGGGAGTGCCCTATGTTATCTCAACAAATGGGGAAGGAAACACCCAAGATTCACTGCTAAGCTCATTGAGTGACTCGGGAGTAGTGTTAAACTCAAGGGAAGTGATAGAAAACAAGGTTGGATTGAGTCAATCACTGGCTCAATGCTACTGAGTCCTTGCCTTGAGAACTCCTAAGATGTCACTACATCCACCATTCAACCTGTAGGTACTCTACTAGTTTAGGTACCCCTGGTTCATGGCCAACCCTGCTATCATCTTTAATTTTCTGCTATCAAGTTTCAAGACTAAGCTCAATGCCTCAACCAAGCATTTCTTAGTGCTTTTTCTCTCCTCTCCAACTAGCCCTTAATCAGCGTAAAGACCAGTTAACTTCTAAATGTTTCCTAACCTGCATTCAGGGGTGTGCATGGGGTTTCAAAGCTTTGAAATAGTCAAGGAATGATTTTTTTCCAAGCACTAGACTCCTTTCCTCTATCGCTTTCATTAAACCCTAGCTTAGGGTTTGGAGAGGATACAAGAATTAGGCCTCTTCACACAAGGAAAATACTCCTCACTCCTCTCCTTCACCTTATCAAGTAAAACTTGCTTCTGTCACCCTTGCTCAAATCTGGAGCACTAAATTTTTTTTGAGGTCTTGGACTGTTTACTGTCCATACAGATAGTGTACTCTGTTCTTGCAAGAACTAGGGTTTTCCTTGGTGCTTTCTTGGATTGTTCAGCTTGTTCTAACCTCCAAAAGATCAAAAAAAAGCTCTGCTCTCTTGACTACCATGGAGAAGGTCCCTGCAATCACTGCACAAATTTATTTCATGAAGATACAACACCCCTGCAACGTGGAAACTGATTTTGCTCTGTCTTTCCCTAACCGGGTGTTAGCCAACTCGCCTAGGGAAAGCTTTTTAACATGCCATCAACACTCTTAAAGACTTCTTTATTTACATAATGTACAAGGGGGGAGTCTAGCCTTGTTTCAATAGATCCCATACTTCTTGGTACAGTCAGGAAATAGGCTAGAACTCCATTTTTCTGATTTTTAATAGTCAAACAGCAAAACAGAAAAACACAATATATACAAGAAAAGGAAATAACGATGAGTTAACTGACTATACAGCCACAAGTACGATTAAAATGACTTCCATACATGCTGTAAAAAACAGAAAAATGCCTAACTCAGTTCATTTAATCACTGTTTCCAGAAAACAAAACAGAAAACTGCATTTTTATTCAACAAAATCACTGTTCTATTCACATTCTCATAAACTGCCAACTCACAAAAGCATCCAGACCTCTTCCAAGGTCAAGGGGTTCCTTTTTAATGCCTCCAAAACAGTTAGGTTTCATTAGGTTTCACGTTTTTAACCAAGAATGGCAAAAAAACTTGCTGTTTGAAAACACAGTGTGTTTTCAAACTTTTTACAAAAACCTGGGAAATGGCCACCAAAACATTTCCTAATTTATTCAAATTTTCCCAATGAACCAAAAAGGTTCCCAAACACAAAATAAAAAGTGTTAAAGACCCAACATAACAAAACAAAATGATTTAAGACAACACTTCAAAAATGTGCTTGTATTTTGGTAGGTGCTCCTGCACCATTCTCCCCCTCTCAGCACAAAGATCAAGGAACTTGAGGAGATATCAGTGATAAATCAATTCCTTGCTTCTTGAAATCTGCCTCTTCAACCCAGGTAGCCTCAGACTCAGGTTTTCCTTTCCACTTGACAAGGTGTTCCATGTAGGTTTTGTGCCTTGTAGACTTTTTCACCCTGGACTCTAAGATCTGCTCTACCTCAAGCTGCTTGTGATTTGGAAGGGGTACATTACTGATGTCCTTGAAGACCTCATGACTGTTCTAAACCTCATCATAGACTGTTCCCTTCTACCTGATCAAATCAACAACATTAAAAATTGGAGATATGCCCAAATCATATGGAAGTTCTACCTTGTATGCATTCTTCCCATACTTAGCTAACACTTTGCATGGTTCTATTATTTTCATCTGCATTTTGGTTGACATTCCCTTCTGCAACCTTGATTTGTTAAGGTGAACCATCACATAATCACCTACTACAAAGTGCACATCTCTCCTTGAATCATTAACTTTATCTTTCAATTTTTGTGTTGCTGCTGTGATTGTCTTCTTACCCTGCTCATGAATCTCCTTCACAGTCTGACTGAAATCTTCTACATGTACACTCCTATTCTCCATTGTTCTAATTCTCTGAGCTCATAAATTCCTCTTGGGTACATCCTATACACAACTTCAAATGGACTTTTTCCTGTAGTTCTGTTCACACTATCATTATATGCATATTCAGCTTGGGAAATCACCATATCCCAGGTCTGTCCATATTCCTTTGTCAAGCACCTCAATAGGTTACCTAACACTCTGTTAAACACCTCTATTTGACCATTGGTCTGAGGATGGTATGCTGATCCAAATGACAAATTTGTTCCCAATCTGCTCCATAGTGTTTTCCAAAAATGGCTCATGAACTTCACATCCATGTCTGATACAATGCTCAATGGCAATCCATGGATTCTTACAACTTCCCTGAAAAAGAGATGGGCGATATAACTTGCATCATGTGTAGTCTTGCAAGGAATAAAGTGACTCATCTTGCTAAATCTGTCCACAACTACAAAAACACTGTCAAAACTAGTTTTAGTCTTGGGAAGACCCACCACAAAATCCATGCTCACACACTCCCATGGTCTGTTAGGAATAGGAAGGGGCTTATACAAACCAGCATTGCTAGCTCCCCCTTTGGCTTTCATGCAAACAACACACTGTTCTACATACTTTCTAACATCTCTTGCCAACCTAGGCCAGTAATAAAATCTTTGTACCAGCTCTAAAGTTTTATTGATTCCAAAATGCCCACTAAGACTGCCATTGTGTTTCTCTTGGATCATATTTTCCCTCATTGATCCTCTTGGGACACATAACAGATTTCCCTTAAATAACAATCCATTTTGTAGTGTATACTCAGCATATTGACTATGAAAATGATTTGCAAAATCTGAACATACCTTGTAGGCTTCTAAGAAATCTTCATCCTCACCATAGAGATCTTTAAAACTTTCCAATCCAATGCTTTTCAGCTGTATCTCTTGGACTGTCAACATCCTCCTGCTTAATGCATCTGCCACTTTGTTTTGCTGCCCCTTCTTGTGTTTAATGGTAAATGTAAAAGCTTGGATGTACTCCATCCATTTCAAGTGTCTATTGCTTAACTTTTCTTGGGTGTTGATATAACTGAGTGCCTGGTTATCCATGAAGACCACAAACTCTTTGGGCAACAAATAATGCCTCCACTTTCTAAGGGACTGCACTAAAGCATAAAGTTCTAGATCATAGGTGGAGTATTTTTGTTTGGCTTCATTGAGTTTTTCACTAAAGAAGGCTATAGGCCTACCTTCTTGACTAAGGACACCTCCTACTGCTACTCCACTTGCATCACACTCAACTGTAAACAATTTATCAAAACTAGGCAATAACAAAATAGGCTGAGTTGCCACTTCTTGTTTCAGCTTTTCAAACCCTCTATCAGCTTCTTGTGTCCACTTAAACTTAGTTTTTAGACCTCCTTTAATGGTATCTAGGACTGGTGCACATATACCACTAAAATTCCTGATGAATTTTCTATAAAACTGAGCTAAACCATGGAAACTCCTTACCTCTGTTGCTGTGGTTGGTGTAGGCTAGTTTAGGATGGCTTCCACCTTACTTGGATCCATCTTCAGCATTCCTTGGGATATCACAAAGCCTAGATACACAAGCTCTTGTTTGAATAACTCACACTTCTCAAGGTTGATTGCCAATTGTTCTTCTTGCAACCTTTTGAGTACCATCTCTACATGCTTCAAATGTTCTTCTGCTGTCTTACTGAAAATCAGTATGTCATCCAAGTAGACTACCACAAAAATTCCTATGAAATCCTTAAGTACCTCATTCATTAGTCTCATGAACGTGCTAGGGGCATTTGAGGGGCCAAATGGCATCACTTTCCACTCATACAACCCATCATTTGTCTTAAGAGTTGTCTTCCATTCATCACCCTCCTTAATTCTGATTTGGTGATACCCGCTCTTAAGATCTAACTTAGTGTAATACTGTGCTCCTCCAAGGCAATCCATTAAATCTTCAATTCTAGGTATTGGGAATCTATACCTAATGGTGATCCTATTAATTGCTCAAGAATCAGTGCACAGTCTCCATTTACCTCCTTTTTTTGTTGCCAAAACAACTGGGACTGCACATGGGTTGATGCTCCTTTGAATTAGACCTTGATTCAGCAATTCTTCCACTTGTCTTGCCACCTCTTGGTTCTACTCAGGTGTAAGCTTGTATGCTGCTTTGTTAGGCAATGAGGCTCCAGGTATGAAGTCAATTTGATGACTTATTGCTCTCTTGGGTGGTAGAGTTGCAGGTGTTCCATCACTCACAATGCTCTTGTATTTTTCTAGCAGCCTTTGAACTGTTTCAGGTATGACTATCTTCTCAGCCTTTTCTTCCTCCTTGGACTGCATTAGGACCACAAAACCTTCATTCCCTTGGTGTAGATCCTTGATGAACTCTCTACCACTGCTCAACATGATATTAGGAACCTTGGACTACCCTTCATCATCCTCAATCAATGATTGCAGCTTGAAAGTTTTACCATCCTTCTTGAATTCTATGGTGTTCTCCTTTCCATGATATACAACACCTCTATCATATTGCCATGGCCTACCAAGAAGAAGATGGCATGCATCCATGGGTAGCACATCACAAGTCAGCTTGTCTTTGTAGCCTCCAATTGAGAATTCTACTGTAACCTGCTCATTCACTAGAACACTCTGCCCTTTGTTCAACCATGTGACTTTGTAGGGATTAGTATGAGGCACCTTCTAAAATTTTAACTTAGTTACTACCTCCTTAGAGATGATATTTTCCATAGAACCAGAATCTACAATAACCTTGCATACCTTTCCCAATATCTTGCACCTTGCTCTAAACAAAGCTCTCCTTTGCTTGGGTTCTTCCTTGACCAGTTGTTTGATCAACACTTTATTAAACATCAGATTTTCACCTACTTCTGATTCTATATGACTGATCTCAGGTGACTTGGCACTCATGGTGTCCTCTTGTGCATAAGCTACTCTTTTCTCATTGCTAGATGAAGCTTTCTCCTGGCACCTATAAGCTGGATGACCTAGCTGATTATAGTGATAGCACTTCATGGTGGCAAAGTAGGAGTTACTTCTGCCTACTCCTCTTCCTCTGTTTGAACCCCCTTGAGGTCCTCTTCCTCTATTAAATCCTCCTCTTGATGATGTTTCACCTCCATGCTCGGTAAGCTTAGCTTCTCCTTGATTTCTTTGATCATTACCTCTACCTTGGTAACCTCCACGCTGTCCTCTTTGATCTCTGCCTCTTCCTCTGCCCTTAGAGGATTGATCATGCTTTCTTTTATTCCTCTCTTCAATCTTTATAGCTAGCTGATAACATTGGTGGACTATCTTGGGGCTAAGTAAAGCCATCTCTTCCTGTATATTCCACTTCAAACCATTGAGGTATCTAGCCACTTTTAGGCTCTCATCTTCTGCCACATTTGATCTCAAACAAAGCTTCTGGAACTCTTCAGTGTAGGTGTTGACATCTTGATCTTTTTTTCTTAAACTCTTCCTCTTCTTGTGGAGTTGGATCTCATAATCATTTGGCATATAGGCTTCTTTCACTTTAGCAACCATTCCCTTCCAGGTTGATATGGGCTGCTTGCCTTCTTTCTCCCTTTCATTCTGAACAAATTTCCACCATGTTAAAGTTGAACCTCTCAACCTTGATTTTTCCACCTTCACCTTTTGTGCTTCCGTGACTCCATCACATTCAAAGTGATTCTCCATTCCATCTATCCAATCCATAACCAAATCAGGATCCATCTTTCCATGGAATAGTGGTATGCCCTCAAGTCCTTTTCCACTTAGGGCTTTTAATGCCTTCAAGAAAGGCTCCTCCTCGAGAACAAGGTTAGGTTCAGGGACTTTGTCCTCCTCTGCAACCTCTTCTTCCTTTGGCACTATTCCTTCCAGCCTTGCATTGTTCAATGCCTTCTCCAATTGCTCAATTCTTTCTTTTAGGGACTTGTTGTCCTCTTCTTGCTCTTCAACCTTCTTGGCTAACTGTGCATTTGTCACCATCTTGGGCGGTTCACTTGATTCAACTTCCTCTGACATATAAGCTGCTTTCCCAAATCTTTTACAGGCTTTGATACCAATCTGATAGAAAATAAGGTTGGATTGAGTCAATCACTGGCTCAATGCTACTGAGTCCTTGCCTTGAGAACTCCTAAGGTGTCACTACATCCGCCATTCAACTTGTAGGTCCTCTACTAGTTTAGGTACCCCTGGTTCATGGCCAACCCTGCTATCATCTTTAATTTTCTACTATCTAGTTTCAAGACTAAGCTCAATGCCTCAACCAAGCATTTCTTGGTGCTTTTTCTCTCCTCACCAACTAGCCCTTAATCAACTTAAAGACCAGTTAACTTCTAAATGTTTCCTAACCTGCATTCAGGGGTGTGAATGGGGTTTCAAAGCTTTGAAATAGTCAAGGAATGATTTTTGTCCAAGCACTAGACTCCTTTCCTCTATCGCTTTCATTAAACCCTAGCTTAGGGTTTGGAGAGGCTACAAGAATTAGGCCTCTTCACACAAGGAAATTACTCCTCACTCCTCTCCTTCACCTTATCAAGTCAAACTTGCTTCTGTCACCCTTGCTCAAATCTGGAGCACTAACAAATTTTTGAGGTCTTGGACTATTTACTGTCCGTATAGATAGTGTACTCTGTTCTTGCAAGAACTAGGGTTTTCCTTGGTGCTTTCTTGGATTGTTCAGCTTGTTCTAACCTCCAAAAGATAAAACAAAAGCTCTGCTCTCTTGAATACCATGGATAAGGTCCCTACAATCACTGCACAAATTTATTTCATGAAGATACAACACCCCTGCAATGTGGAAACTAATTTTGCTCTGTCTTTCCCTAACTGGGTGTTAGCCAACTCACCTAGGGAAAGCTTTTTAACATGCCATCAACACTCTTAAAGACTTCTTTATTTACATAATGTACAAGGGGGGAGTCTAGCCTTGTTTCAATAGATCCCATACTTCTTGGTACGGTCAGGAAATAGGCTAGAACTCCATTTTTCTGATTTTTAATAGTCAAACAACAAAACAGAAAAACATAATATATACAAGAAAAGGAAATAGCGATGAGTTAACTGAATATACAGCCACAAGTACAATTAAAATGACTTCCCTACATGCTGTAACAAACAGCCAAATGCCTAAATCAGTTCATTTAATCACTGTTTCTAGAAAACAAAATAGAAAACTATATTTTTATTCAACAAAATCAATGTTCTATTCACATTCTCATAAACTGCCAACTCACAAAAGCATCCAGACCTCTTCCAAGGTCAAGGGGTTCCTTTTTTGCGCCTCCAAAACAGTTAGGTTTCATTAGGTTTCACGTTTTTAACCAAGAATGGCAAAAAAAAAATTGCTGTTTGAAAACACAGTGTGTTTTCAAACTTTTTACAAAAACCTAGGAAATGGGCACCAAAACATTTCCTAATTTATTCAACTTTTCCCAATGAACCAAAAAGGTTCCCAAACACAAAATAAAAAGTGTTAAAGACCCAGCATAACAAAACAAAATGATTTAAGACAACACTTCAAAAATGTGCTTGTATTTTGGCAGGTGCTCCTACACCAGGAAGCCAAAACTTGCCATGTCACTAGGATGACACATGCTAGCGCAAGACCACCATTTGAAGAAGGTGGAATACTCTTATGCCCCCCATTGTTGGAAGGGCCAACCTCCACCTTCTGCTTCATCAGAGGATGTGAACTCCCTACAAATGAGATGAGAGGCATAGAGTTGGAGGAGAAAACTATGGCAGGCACCACCGAGGTGTTCGACATGTCCACATGCTTCAAGAATGTCAAGATTTCTAAGAGGGACATCAAGAGAGGTGGCTCCACTGAAGGAGCGATAAACACCTACACCCTTTTAGGATTAGGGGCGTTCACACTCACAACAATAGCCGAAAGTAGAACTGAATTTGATTGAACTAAAGCAGAGGGGATGGGAGAGGAGGACGCAGTAGGAGGCCCTAAAATAGGGGTGGTCAACTCCCCTTCCTCTATAAAGTGACCTACTTAGCCATCAGAGCCTTTCTCTGACACTTGCACTCCTGCACAAGGCAGTTTTTGTGACTCCAGGAGTTGAGACAAAACATCGGGCTCTTGCTTGGCCGTTAGAGTGTCCATCATAGTAATCTCCAATGGAGGGAGAGACCGGGAAACAAAGGGGGGAGTTAAATCTAGTGCTTCAATAGTGGGCTTCTTCCCATTCACTGCTTTAGGAGCAGGAGCGTAGGAGGCCGAGATATAGAGGATTCCCCACGAGACCTTTCCTTCTACCATAAAGGTAGGGCCAAGGTCCAAGAGGCACAATAGGAAGGTTTGATATCCTAATCTTGGCTTTATGCCAAGTAGGAACCATCGAACTTCTTATGTACAACCCAAGAGTAGTCATCCAAAATTCTTCTTCAGAAAGGGGAGTAGAAGAGGCACCCCAAGGATGGGAAGGCCTCTCATTTTCCTTTCGAAAAGAGGAGGTAGCTTGCTATTGTACAGTTGGAGGGTTCACTTTCAATTGTCCCTTACCCCTAGTTTTGTACTTCATGTATTTTTGGTAAAGTGAGTCTATTCTAGGGGGAAGCAGACTGATCCAAGCGGGCCAAAAATGATCCAATGAATAACCCCCACGGGATACCAATGGTTGATACCTAATGTCATGTACAACGTGCACAACACCTTCCTGGGAGAACTTTAAACACTTATAAATAATGGAATCGATTATGTTCATGGAAGCTAACCATGGGATGCCCAACTCCACCTTGAACAAATTAGATTTTGGAATAACATTGAAGATCGTATCCATAGCCCTAGGTCCAACTAGAATGGAAAGAGTTATAGAGCCATATGGATTAAGAGAGAGAGCATCATGCATACTAATGGTAGACTCTTTTTCTTCATATCCCTCCCTCTGTAATGAATTTAACCATAATGTCTCCTTTGTAATAATATTCACTCGGCTTGCAGGGTCAACTAGGACCCCTATCACAAAGTTTCCATTGAGTCGAGCATGAATGCATAGGGGGGAGGGCTTGTTATTCAAGGGAATGTCCTATGAGTTGAATGCCAAATATGGTGAACCAGTCACAGGCTACAAGGAAGGAGTAATTGAAGCCATATTAATGTACACCAAGGGCTAAGGAGAAGCATTAGAGGGTTCAATAATCAAGTTTGTGGAGTGAGACAGAAAGGGGTCCATGTAAATTTGCAACTTACTATTGGCCTTTGCTACTGATTTATTCGCATTTTGTTTTTTCCCATTGAGATGAATGGTATCATCATTGATGCGATCCTGTATGTCATGACACAGGTGCATACAATGCTTGGTATCATACCCATTAAATTCATGGTGCTGACAAAATTAATTTGCATCATACCAATCAGGATAGGTTTCCTTAAGAGGTCAAGGGTTTTCTAAAGTTATGATCTTATCGTTCAACACATTTTGCAATATGAAAGAATAAGGTTTCGCCAACTTTGTAAACTTTCTATTCTGTCTGAGGTCATTATCATTTTTCGCAACGAATTTTGTAACAACTTTACCTTTCCTGAGATAGACACAATAGACTTTCCTTTTGAATGGGAGTGCAAGGAAGGTCCCCCAAACTGAACTATCATTTTCTAGTATTCTTGCAACGTAGCACACAGATGTGCAAAGGAAGGGTACTTCATTTGGGAAAAGTTCTCCTACCAAACTCTCTGTAGGTTTCCTATGAACACCTTCTACACATCAGAGTCAGATAGCCAGTACTAGAATTGACTTCAAAGTGCTTGGTATCGCACTATTAAGTTAGTTTTCTTCTCGTTATCTCCCTGCTTACATTGGACAAGATCTAAGAAGGTCATCTTCAGACTGATGTTAGCTTGGAATTGATGGAGAAAATGATTCACGAGTTGATCAAATGAGAATATAGAATTATTGAGCAAGGAACAGTACCATTGGAGTGTTGTATCCCTGAGAGATCAAGAAAAGAGTTTTTCCATCAAAGCGTCGTTATGGAAGAAATATGTACACATGGAATTGAAGGTTGACACATGTGTTTGCATATCCCCTTTGCCACCATACTTCTCAAACTTAGGAATCTACATTCCCTATGGGAAGGGAGTACTCGGGATTACTACCGAAAATGGGCTATTTTGGAAGAAAGATTAAAAATAGACTAGGCAGAGGCCTAGGAAAGGCTCATCAACTAATTTTGAATCTAACCCATGTTTTGAAGAAGGGCATTCAGAATAGGGTCAGAAGATGACAAAGGCCTAATGGAACCTCTAGAACCACCTCTAGAGCCACCACTGTGATAACCATCGAAGCCACCACCACCAATACGGCCTCCACCAAAGCCACCTCGACAGCTAGAACCACCACCATGATCTCCACGAAGGCCACCTCCACTAGTGTCGCCCTTGCTATTGAAGCTGCCACCACTCATTACATTGGAACCACCACTGCTAGAGGCAGTAGAAGGGGTGAAACTAAACCTAAGGGGTATTTTACTCACCTTGAGAGTGTTAGGCCTTTGAGAAGAAAAAGAGACATTGGTCGAGGTGCCCATTTCAGCCATGCACATGGACATGGTGGGCATTGAAACACCTATTTATTTTTCATGGGAATTGAGCACTTCTCCTCGGGTGGTACTTGATGTAGACTTATATGAAGGGATATAAAATTTGGTTAGATCAGAAAGGCCATTTAGGAACTCTATGCCCATTTGATTATTTCCTAACAAATGTCTCACCTTGCTAGTAAGCCTAGTGACTCTTTCCATACTCGGTGCTCTCTCCAAATGATTCACAAGGTTTGAGAATCTATTATCTAATGCCAAAAGGTTTTCTATAGGAACATGCACAACATCATCCTCGCCTTCGGACAAAGCCATAGGGGATACTATAGGGTAGGAACACAAGTGGTCTCATCTATGAAACCCATCTCGTTCATGAAAACTGTAGGAAAACCAATAGTAAAATCAGTAGTTAAACCAGTGGAAAAATTGGAGGTGAAGCTAGATGTGACCTTCACCTTTTCCATTGGTAGGTGTCATACACTCCTTGTAATAATGTACCCAAAATTTGTGGACTAGGTTGTGATGCTAATAAAGCTTCACAACAATTGGGATTACAACAGTCACTAGGTGCAAGGAAAAGTTTCAGCATAGGCAAATGGATAGACATTGTTTCACATTAGGTTCACCAAAAATGTAAGAGAGGGGGACCAACCACACCAAGGCTCTAGGTCACAGAGAGCCGAGAGCGGAGGGCTACCTTAACTTACCTCAAGCTAACGAGTGTTTTGGGATAAGAATCAAGAATAAAAAGAACTCTCAAGTGCTTCTGTCACTCTAGAAATTTGAAAATCTATTTGGGGCTAGATGAACCAGTTTTTGGAGTTCAAAATGCACCTTAGACAACTCTCTATCCAAGGAGGATAGTGTGGATCTGGGACAATAGTGCAGCGTGCTGACATCTCTCTAGTTTGTTGGAATCCATATGACCAGCAAGTGTAAAATGTAGTTTAGAACACTAGAAAAACCTTTTGATTGCCTAGCTAACTATCTTTAACAAAATAAAAAAAATTATGAAGTACAAAAAGTATGTATATGATAAAATAAGTAGATAAAGACAAGAGTGACAAATATCAACTCACTAAAGTGCCAGTTTTCCAATGAGCTCCACACGCACATTCACCTACACACAAAAAAGAGGGGAAAAATGTTGGGTTGTATAGGGGTTTGCCTCAACCAAACCCCCACTTTCGTGTTTCCACCTCCATGGACAACCACAAAAGCAACGAAGTAGAAAGTATGAAAAAGGAAAGAAGAAAAGAGAGTTACCACAAAAGAAAAATGAAGTGTTACCACCTCCACCCAAAGGCTCGCAAGGCTAATGAAGGGAGAATGCAAGCAATGAGCTTGGAAAATTTGACACAACTTCAATAAAGATGAAGGGAGGTTTTGCAAGACTCCAAACTTGCAGCTTCTATGGTAGCACCACACAAAAAAAATGGAATTGATGAAGTAACAAGCTTTCTTGCTACAATGCTCAATGGAGTTGTGAAAATAGACTGCTAGAATGCTGAAGAGATTGTGAAAGATGAAATGAATTATGAAAATGGATGAAGTGATAGTGAAATGCATGGATTTAAAGACTAAAAGAAGCCATTTTTAGGTCAGTTGGTCACACAAAGGTGTTACAATTCATCCCCAATGAGGAGTGTAACATCCCTACAGACTCCAGGGGTAGGAATTTGTCAGGAATGGTAGCATGTTGCGTAGACGTCCACACACTGTGGTTGTGTCCCTAGTGAAAATTCCCCCACTGACACACACAACATGGGCCAAGTGGATGCATTTCAGATGGGTGATGTAGAATTTCTCCTTCAGGTTTTATTTTCTAAGGTGAGGGTGTGCATAAGGAGAATTTACACAAGGGGTGAAAATTCACTCGTATACAATTTTCACAACATTCCTCTTTAGGCAAAATGAGTTTGTGTGACACACCTAAAATGGACTCATCCTTGAGTGTCGACGTATGCTTCTGATTGTGTCATCATTTTCTATGTCCATTTATACGTTTAGATACACACTCTAATTTCCAACCTACATTTGTTTTATATTCTATGCGTAGCTTGATTCAATCTATCACCTTTATTTTTCCTCAGTTGAAGTTGGCAATCTCCTATTGGTTTCACATTGGTGGCAGAAATGCAAACACATTTTATTTACACTTAATGAATAATTTCTTTATTTTTCTTGACATAATCCACTCTAATTTTAAATGTTCGTCCAATTCCTACCTTACTTGGAATAGGGAGAGATTTGAAATGGAAGAAGGAAGATGATCTAGAGGTGTAAGACGTATGGGATGGATGCTCTCCTTTTTCCTCTTGCGATTTGCATTGGATTCCTATTGTCATCGATGAGGATGGGGTCCTTGACTTTGTCACAAAATTTCCTCATAGTAGATTTGGTGATTTCATTCATAGTGAAATGTTGGTTGAAGGTTTTGAAACTTCATTGTGTACAAGACAAAAAGAGAGTATACCATCATGGATCCCGTCAATGACAAAAATTATGGAAAAAAAATTATGTAGCATAGGTTTGTACCTTTCAACATTCATGTATGATCCAATGATATTTACTCTCTTTCTTGAATATGATGAGATGATGCTTTCTTTATAGCTACTATGGTGGATATGATTTTGAAGACCATAGAAATCGACCTCAACCACAAAAAAGAAAAAAAAATTATTAAAAAGTGAGGTTGTCAATGCCACTTAATTGCAAAGGTTATGCATAGTAGATCCAATGTTGCCTATCTACTCTACAAATAAATGTTTCATGTTGATTTCAATGGTGAATTTTCCATGGAATTGGCAACACAAGTGAATATAGGCATTCCATGTTTGGCCCCTAATATGTCTATAGAATGCAAAATCTATATTGAAATCCTTTTGCTCATGGATGTGAGTGTCAATGCAATAATGGATAGACACCTCAATGATCCTATCATATATGGCATGATGAGTAAGAGAGATGAATTATTTACAAGAAAGAACGTAATGAATGCTTGGAAAAAGGTGCATTCTATTCACACATAGAAACAAAAAATCAATTTGAAAAGTATCATAATGTGGAATGGACAGGACGTTGACAACTTCTTCTACTTTTAATAGCCCCATGAGAATGATACACCTTTCCTTATCAAGGTTCAGAGTCCATGGATGCTGGATACAATGGTTCACCACTCACACAATTTAGTCATCTCCATGTATTCCATGTTTTCCACTAACAAATATGGTGTGAGGCATTAGAAACATTGACAAATAGTTCTTCATATTTTCAATGATCTTACTGGCTATAAACCTGACAATGCTCACATTGACTTGTTATGTCTATATTACAAATTGTATACTTTGCTCATTTTCAATGGGCAATAGAGTGGTGTGCCCATTGCATGGGTAGTCTCCTCACAAAAAAATATTAAGGATATTTTTGTGTGGCTATGCGTATTGCATGCTTGTAGAAGAAGAGCTAGACTCAACTGGAGAATCAATCCATTTCTGACTAATTATGCCACTGTAGAAATTTAGGCCATATAGTAAGTGCATGTATTTTTTCAATTGCATACCTTTCTCATTTACTATTTATTTTCAATTCCACTTTGTAATGCAAATGAGCACTAAGCAATATTGTTTGTATTGTCTATTAAGGTTTTCTTTTGATGTTGTGTGCTTCTATGCATTTGGCACATTTGAAGGGCGTGGATGAAGAATGTACGTAAGTATGTAGCCAAGGAAAGGGAAATGGAAATCTTCCACAGACTTGGAATGATTATGATGGCTATCAGTGATAGCAAAGACAACATCACTTAGCTATTGAACTCTTTCTTTGAGGAATTCAATGATTAGCCTTGATTTTTAGAGTACTTCAAGAAGACCCAGTGTGAAGGAGATTGTCAAATTGGTGAGTTGAATATTTTTTTCACCTCATTCGATTTGTTCTATTCACATTCTTTGACATTAACTCTAATATGTTGTGGTTTACTTGACTATTACCTTTTTTCGCATCCATGTGGGTGAAAAATTGCAAACTACTCCCACATTCCAACCAGGATACAAATGCAACCATTGAGTCGTACCATTGCATGCTAAAAACTTGATACTTATGTGATCGTCAAAAAAATGCACAAGGTGAATGGACTATTTGTATTACACACTTGTGTATAAAATGGAACCATTCTTTAGGCAAAAGAAAAAGTTGCAACATTATTGTTTTTTAATGAACTATAAGTTTCAAAATATTCAATCTAGTTTGGAGTGGGCGAAGGAAATTTCAGACGATGATTGTGTTCCAGATGAAACAAATCCTAGATGGCACTGGGTGAAAAGTCAAAGTAGGTGTGACCACTACCTCATTCAAAAAATTTGCGAGCACCTTTTAGTTTGTGAGTGCTCTTGGAGTTTGCAGGGGAATGCTTACAAACATGTCCTTCAAGTTTTTGAAGTGATTAAAATATTGTCTGTCGTTGAAGGGGTGGTCCACAATAAGTGAATTTCAATTCAAACTATGTTACTTTATGGGAGACAATTGTGTTTTACATTTTCTACTGCCTAATACAAGTTTTTTGTGTGTTATGATTTAGATGAGGGAGTTCAAGCAATTGATAGAGGTATAGATTTGAAAGAGACATTGTCATAGGGGGCATCCAAGAAAACAGTCCTAATCTTCTCACCCCTACACAAGCTCATTTTTTCAATCATGAACATGAGGAACATCTGTAAAAATGTGTATTTGGAATGACACAAATGAAATCTCGAAGAAAGTATTGCATACACCATCCTAGTGTCCAGAACAAGTATAATCATATGCATAGTGAGTCAAGAGGTTTCTATAGGATCTACAAAAATCAAATGAATTTCCATTTGAATTCATTCATGATCTTGATGTAGCTACAACTAGCACCATTTGCATGCATCCATGGTTTAGTGCAAGCAAGGATTTTCCTCGACGTGCAACCCATTATACGAAGCATCCTGCACAACATTTAGATCATTGAACTCCTCTATGTGAATCCTTTCTCTTGTCCATGAATAATAGCTTTGATATGAATGTTAATATGCAATGTGATACACCAGGTGCACCTACTACAGATAGGGCAGAGGATACGACATCTAATATGGGTGATTATGAAAAAACTTGTTTCAATTTCTATATTGTAATAGGAATGATATTGCAGATTTCTTTTTCCATTAAGTGGTTTCTACCATGTCATCAATTTTTTGATTATATTTTGTCTTTTTTATTTGCTTCAACATTCCAATCTATGGAAAGAAGTCCTCATTGGCGACTATCTTTTGTGAGTACAAACCCAATGGAAGGTATGGTTCCAATTTAACAACTATATGTAGGTTAGTTCATTTTTTGGTATGAAATTATATGCAATAGCATGCTTCCTTATAAAATTTTAGCTACGGTGATAGGATGATGTTGGAAAACATGTGTTCACTCTGGTGCTTCTTGAAGAGTTACTAAGGAGTGTAGAAGCATACATCAATGAACCTCCATCTATAGGTAACCATGTCATCTTTTAAAAAAATTGTTCACAAAAATTATCTACAATTTTCACATCATACTTTATTATCTCCACCCAACTCATTCTATTTTTGTTCACTTCTTTTCAAGTGCTTGTACAAAATATTCCTTTTTGATTTCATGCATTCTAGTACCTATTTCTCTAGTTGTTCATTACTATTTTTCCATTGCACATACTGCACATGCTCCTTCCTCAACTTGTGAAGAGCAAGAAGAATTTGTTAAGTCAAAACATTATCTATCTTTTTCACTTTGGTCATTTCTTTTCAAGTGTTTTCATAGAAGATTCCTTTATCATTTAAGGCATTATATTACATGTTGCTCCATTTGTGCATTGCCATATGTCCATTGCACAAAAAAAATGCTCACATTATTTGCAGTGTTGGAAAACACATCGTCCCATGTCAGTAAGTTCATTATGAAAAGTTTTTGTTTTGTTGCAACCAAGAATGTAATAAAGTCCACTTTCAAAATGTTTTGGTACAATCAAAATGGCATTTCACTTTCTTCATTTGATTGGAACAAATAAAATTCTCACATTGTTTGTTGTTGGAAAACACACTGTCCCATGTTAGTTAGTTCATTATGAAATTTTTTGTTTTGTTACGACCAAGAATGTAATCAAGTCCAATTTTAATTTTTTGAACAAATATTTGGTACAATAAAAAAATATCATTTCATATTCTTCATCAAATTGAAACAAATAAAATGTTCACATTGTTTGCAATGCTAGAAAACACACTATCCCATGTCAGTTACTTCGTTATGATTTTTTTTTTCATTACAACTGAGAATGTAATGTAGTCCACTTTCAATTTTTAGAACAACTCTTTGGTAGAGTGAAAATGACACTAAATCCTTTTTTCATGTGATTGGAACAAATAAAATGCTTGCATTATTGGTAGTGTTGGAAAATACACCGTCCCATGTCAGTTAGTTCTTTATGAAAAGTTTTGTTTTGTTATGAACAAGAATATAATCAAGTCCTCTTTCAATTTTTTGAACAACTCTTTGGTACAGTAAAAAATGAACTTCACTTTCTTCATCTGGTTAGAACAAATAAAATGCTCGCATAATTTTCCATGTTGGAAAGCACATTGTCCCTTGTTAGCTATTTTGTCATGAATTTTTTTTGTTTCATACACTCCAAGAATGTAATGAAGTCAACATTGAGAGTGTCTTTATAATTAGAGAATATAGTTGTTTCTTCATTACATAAAGTTGTTCCCAGAATTTGTTCATTTGCACCTTCTTCAATACTGTTATGTAGCTTTGCAACCACTTTTTGGTTAGCATTGAGAGTATCTTTCTAATTAGAGAATGCAGTTGTATCTTCTGAAAAAGTTGTTTTGTTTTTCATTTCAAGAATTTTAGTACCCACTACTCCAATTGTGCATCACCATTTTCCCATTGCACATGCTCCTTCCTCAAGTTTGGAAGAACAGGTAGAATCTCTTCAGTCAAAACATTATCTATCTCTTTCACTTTGGTCGCTTCTTTTCGAGTGTTTTCATAGTAGATTCCTTTTTCATTTCAAAAATTTTAGTACATGTTGCTCCACTTGTGCATTTCCATTTGTCCATTGCACAAAAAAATGCTCACATTATTTGCAATGTTGGAAAACACACTATCTTGAATATTGTCACACTATTTGCACATATTGCGCATTCACAACATTTCAATACTATTATGTAGCTTTGCAATCGCTTTTTGGTTAGCATTGAGAGTGTCTTTCTAATTAGAGAATATAGTTGTATCTTTTGAAAAATTTGTTGTGTATTTCATTTCAAGCATTTTAGTACCTGCTTCCCTAGTTGTGCATTGTCATTTTCCCATTGCACATACTGCACACGCCCCTTCCTCAAGTTTCAAAGAATAGGTAGAATCTCTTCGGTCAAAAAATTCTCTCTTTCGCTTTGGTCGCTTCTTTTTTAGTGTTTTCATAGCAGATTGCTTTTTCATTTTTGGAATTGTAGTTCATGTTGCTCCACTTGTGTGCTGCCATTTTTCCATTGCATGTACTGCACATGCACCTTCTTCAATACTGTTATGTAGTTGTAGCCGCTTTTTTGGTCAACATTGAGAGTGAAAGCTAATAATTTCTTTAATGCATGTATAGAAGATGTTACACAACGTAGAAGCATGGGTCTCCAGTTGGTTGACCAACTACCACCCATATCTTCCATGTAATATCCTTTCTTGGATCAAGGAATTGAGTCTCTCGTAAAGGTTGTACGAAAAGATGTTAAGGAGAATTGACAAAAGGGCCAAACTACAATGACATGAAATATCATAATTATGCTAATTTCTTTAATCGTGTCTTTGGTGTATGGGAAAGAATGAGCATGGATGTTGAATATTACAATCTACAAATAGAGATTGTAAATTTCAGTGATTGGCCAATGTGTCTTTATTGAGAGATTTGAGACCTTTCACTAGTTGGATGCATCTAGAAGGTATGCATTAAAGCAACAATAATCATCCACAAGCACAATCTTTCGAATGAGCTTAGCATGAGATTTATGAGATTCCTTAAGGGGGAAACTTGAATTAGTTATCACATGGGTCTTGTGGAGGAATAGTTGCTTGTGTTCAAATTCGACTACACTATCAGGTTCAAAGTCCATTATGTGAGACCATCATTCAGGTTGATACACATAAATTATAGGGTGCCTATATTATATTCCATGAATTCTACCTTGATAATCAAAGTGTTCCAAATCCTTCCTAATACTGAGAATGCAAAAATTATACCTATTCATAAATGGTTGACATAGTTGATAGTGTTTACAAACTATTTAGTTATTTTAGCCAACATTTGTGAAATTTTTAGTCACAAATGTTTGCAAAGTTTTCAACAAATTTCTATATGACTATATCCAATATCAATAGCATTTTTATGTCATCAGTTGTTGCCTCACACTCGTTGCCATGTTATATATTTACAATGTTGTTTCAAACTTTTATGGACAATTAATACATAACACCTGTGGTAACCATAAGGAATATGATTTTTGTTTTTCTTTATTGATTAGTTATCTATTACATATGATCTTGTTTCCTTTGGTTTGGTATGGCATTATAACCCCATGAAATAGGCATCACTCTTGGAATAAAATGATCGACCATGCACCACCATTCTTTTAACAATCATGGATAATATGCTTCATCTTCATTATCACGTGTATGTTCCTGAATCAAGGGTGGAACCCTGGAAGATTTTTTTCGCATGATTAGGGGAAAATGTGGTCCCAAAATGAGCAGCAACACAAAACATGCAAGAAACCACCTAAACACCTAACACCTCAAGATTGGGCAAATGATTAGCTTAACAAAACAAAATGGAACATTTTACCTTATTGAGTTGTCCTTTAGTTGACCCTTGATTGTTGACGTGATATATGCTCCTCTTGACGGCAAAAGATGCAAGTGTGAGATGGATAAGAGATGGACAGGAATAGATGCAAGTACAAATATTTGGCTAAGTATGGCTCAAATAAAAAATTTACAAGAGTTTGGTTAGCACAATGATCTCCCCCAAAATGAGAGAAAAGAAGGGGTATTTATAGAGAATTTTGAATTCTCTAGAGAAATGGATGGTTGAGATTAAACCAACAAGGCCAAGATGTAGGGTTATGGTGAGTTGAAAACTCACAAGCCCTAACATCTTGACATGTGGCATGTGAAGTGGCTTGAAAAAGATGATGTGGATATGACATGGAGGTACTACATAGTACCTTGAGATTTGGACAAGATCTCCTTATAAAGGAGGTACTTGTCCATATGTGGGTGAGAGGACATGTGAGGAATTGAAAATTCCTCAAATATCCACATGGGAATGAGAGAAAGAATTAAAAATTCTTTGAAATGTATTGGGGGATTAAATGTGAATTAAAAATTCACATGGGAAAAGGGGTGCCTTCTCCAAAAGGAGAAATCCTTTAATAGGGTTGATTTATGATACATTCCATAAATGACATGGAGATTAGGTTGACCTAATTAAGTGATTAAGGTTGTGCAAGTAACTGATTAGACAAATTAATGACATATTAGAGGCAAGTGGGAGATTATGGAGGATGTGACTCTAATGATGATTAGGGGTGTGCACATCCTAACCATAAATTAATTATGATTAGAAGAGGATTAGATGATCAAGGGGAATTAGAGACCAACTTGCAAAAGTCGGAGGATGTGACAATGAGAGAGAAAGTGAGGAATTAAAAATTAATTTACATTCCAAGAGTTTATATGACTAAATTAAATAAAGCGGTATATTTATTTAATTTAGAGAGGAAAGAGGGTAAAAGTATTTATTAAATTAAATACTTTAGGAACCTTATGTAGGACATGAAATATTAATTAAATGAATGATTTAATTAATACTGGCAAAGAGAATAAAATAGATGAGTAAAGGGATGAATAAGGAGACGTCTTTGACCATGTGAAAGTGGTCAAATTTAGATGTCTACATTTTTTTCCTCTTCGAAACACTATTAGGATAATAGGGTTTCAAAGAAAATAAAATGTAGATGACTCTATAGAGGAAGTGACCAGAAAAGAGATGCCCCAGCATGAGAGAATTTGTATGAGTTGCCTAGATGGAGGGAAATTAAAGAGGATGCCCCAGTCTTGTAAGAGAAGGCTTATAATGGAAGATTGGGAGATAATGGTAGGGTATGCCCCCTTGAGAAGGTAGATGGGGAAGGAAAAGGGGTCCTGGGAAACTTCTCAAAAGTATGGAGTGGTATATGTCATTGGAAAGAGCACAAAAAACTGAGAAGAGTGGCATTTGAATGGAGTCAAACCAGTATACAATGTGCAAATGGCGACCTCAGAAAGATAGAGGGGGAATGGATTAGTTGGAGGAAAATTTATTTAAATAAAGGGAGAAAAATCCCTTCATTTAAAAAAGGTAAAAATGAGGGAAAAAAAGGTTATAGAATTACCCCTCCTCATATGAGTAGCTGTCAGTTGAGGAAGAGAGGGAGAGGGTCAAAGTGCACAATGTCAGAGTATGATAGCGACATTATCCACTAAGGGGATGAGAGATGGTGGTTCTTCAACGAGTGTGTCGTGCCATGCTAGGTTAGCCCTAAACCCAAATTTGTGATTTTTGTCATTTTGTTTAAGTTTTAAAAAAATTGAAAATATGGGTTTTATTGGGGGGGAGGGATGAAAAATGGGTAGAAGGAAAAACTGATATTTTGGGTTTTGTTCGGGGGAGGGAAAGAAAAAAAAAAAACATTAGTTGGGTATGCCTCGAAAGAGGGCAAAGTGGCGAGTGAAAGGGAGGATTGGTTGTCGGGTCCTACGGAGGAGCGGATCCACCCGAGTGCGGGAAGGTCCACCCACGCATGGGGGTGGGTTCGCCTATGCCTGGGTGGGTCTGCCCATATCCGGGGCTAGTCCGCCCATGCGGCCCAGTGGCTCACTCGAGAGCCCAGGCAGAATTTCCCTAGATCAGGCGAGTCCGCCCAGGCTGGGGTGGGTCCGCCCAGGAGCTCAGGCAGGTCCACCCGCACCCCAGACGGGTCCACCAGGGCTAGGGCGGGTCTACCTATAGGTCTGGGTGGGTCCATTCGGGAGCTGGGGTGGGTTCACTCGCACCCTAGATGGTTCCGCCTGGGAGCTGGGGCGGGTCCATCCGAGGGCTTGGGCGGGGTCGTCCGTGCCCAGGGGCGGGTCTGCCCGTGCACAACCAGGGGTTGAGCCACGATCTGGGTGGGACTAACAAGGGGGAAAGAGGAAAAAGAGAGGGAAAATAGATGAAAAAGAAAGGATAGGAAAGAGAATCTCGGGACCAGCGAAAGGGGAAGAAAAATAATGTAGAAAGAAAGGAGAAAATGACAGTGGTCACGTCGTGGATGCAGGATTTTGATTGTTTGCGGATGCGGGAAAGGCGGTCTGATGTACTGAATAGATGTATAGCGGCAATGATAGGTGCACATCATCAGGTGTTAGCGGAGGTAGGACTGTTGCACATGCTATCTTATCTGACGATTAAGGCCCACAGAGCCATATTGACAGCATTGATAGAGCGTTGAGACTCAGCGATGTCAACATTTCATCTGCCGATAGGGGAGATGACAGTGACTCTAGAGGACGTATGGAGGATTATGAGGCTCCCCATATCAGGGCTCCCAATTAGCAAGTGTCAGGTAGAGGGTGAGGCACTGGACGAGTCCATGCAGGTTGTGTTTGGCGATGACGAGCTACCAATTCAACGGCAGCAGCTAGACGTAGGCAAATGCTTGTCCTGCAAGGTACCAACATTATCATTGTACCTAGCAGGGCTGATTAGCAAGATATTGCTACTAGACTGAAGTGGACAATTCCTGCACCTCAGGTTCATCAAGGTGATCTGTCACATCATTGAAGGTTAGGAGGGTCAGTTTGCATAGGGGACCTATATGTTAGCGCAATTGTACAGGGATATGCACTTGATATGCTACCAAGAGGTGTTGGGTGTGACACACGTCACACTGCTATAGGCGTGGGCCTGGGAGCATATCAGGGTACCAGGTCAGTTATACTAAGAGCAGGAGAGCAGAGTGACAGAGCATCAGTGGCTTCAGGATGGGGGACAGAGGTGGGAGCAATACTACGATATCAAGATGTCAGAGATGTGGATGTGTGGAGGAGACGATTTGATGATGTGCAGACTGGGATGATAGTGTGGCATTTGTATATGTTGTGGTGATTCAAGGACTAGAGGACGATGATGAGGGACACAAGGGTTACTTCTTCACCCGATGTTATATCATTGGTAGAGGTCCGCGTGTAGTGGAGCTACACAGGCCAGATAGGGTGACGAGGCAGTTGGAGTGAGGTAGGATATTCTTGTGGGGCGAGTGACATTCCGATGATTGACATGAGAGCAACCATAGGGGAATGAGTTAGATCTAGAGGCAGTGTGGGAGAAGTTGGAGACATTGCAGTTTGTGCCATACCCGGACAAGAGGGAGGGGCAGAGAGATGTAGGGACGACAGATCGATATGGTCAGTGGTTTAGGTGACATCCGCCTCCACGGATTACACTAGTGGTGTCGATTAAGGGGGCACTAGGTTTCAGGTCAGAGGATGAGAGACAGCTGAGGGCAGAGAGAGGGATAGGGTCCACGAGGATAGTGAAGAGGTGGTCAGGAGAGAGGAGGATGACAGAGAGGAAGACAGGAGGCGGTCAGAGCAGCCAATGAGCCAGTGAGGGTGGGCAGGAGGAGGAGATGACGATGTAGAGCCCGAGCAGGAGATGGAGTAGAGGAGGGATAGGAGGAGGCCAGGGTTGTGACACAAGAGGATAGAGGACCAAAGGCCTAGAGAGAGGAGACAGGACATGTACGCATCCCCAGGAGGTCGGCAGTAGGAGAGACTAGAGGAAGATGTGGTGATAGGAGGGCATCAGTGGCAAAGATAGGAGGAGGCCGAGGCTAGTGGAGAGCAGGAGAGGATGACGGGGGTAGGAGGAGGGGAGCCCTTGTGGTGATTGATGTGGATGAGATGGAGGCATCGATGGAGAGTGAGGGGTATGAGCCATAGGAGATGGAAATTGATATGGAGGTACATGACATCCCACCACTATTGACAACACCACCTAGAGGAGATAATCCAATAGTGGTACTGAGAGGGACCTTGGAGAGACTGCGACTCAGTGAGTAGTGATTATGGCAGACAAAGGCAGAGCGGATCAGATTAGAGGTAAAGATGAGTGAGCTACAAGCATGACTCACTTGGAGTGAGAGGGACTACTCAGATTTGGCCATGATGATGACAGAGGTGGAGAGGAGATTGTTGAGAGAGAGGGATGAGGCACGAGATGAGGTGGTTGACCTGCAGGCAGAGGTAGAGAGGTTGCGAGCAGAGGTGGATAGGGAGCATGAGGAGGGGGATGTAGTGATATCAGAGATAGACCATTTGGTGGCTGAGGAGGTGATACGATAGGCTATTAGAGCAGGGATAGGGCAGGAGCTGACAGAGATTGGGATAGGGACCATAGGAGATACAGAGGATGTGTGGAGATAGCTAGAGCAGTTATGGAGATAGAGAGCAGATCTGCACTAGGAGCGAGATGAGCTTAGGGATAGAGTGTATTGTTTAGAGCAGACAGTTGGAGATATGGGATTGATGCAACAAAGAGAGGAAGAGATGAGGGTACAGATACGTGTGTTGCAGACAGAGAGAGACGTGGCACAGACACAGACCATAGAGGCAGAGAGGGATGTGGCACAGGCACGCGTTTAGGTGTTACAGAGTGAGAGGCACGTGGCAAAGGCACAGGTTTAGTCTCTTCAAAGAGAGGGATGCAACGGTGTCACAAGTATCAGCTCTTTGGAGGGAGCAAGATGCAGCCGAGTTGAGACTTCAGGCACTTCAAAGGGACAGGGATGCAACAATGTCTTGGGCACATGCCACGCATAGGGAGAGAGATGTTGCAAAGGTGCGGATGCAAATGCTGTAGAATGAGCGGGACACAACATAGGCTTAGCTGCAAGCAATGTAGGTCAAGGAGGGGGAGCGAGGGGTGGAGGTACAGGGATTGTAGACATAGTTACTAGCTACAGAGGTTGAGAGGGACAAGGCCACAGAGCAGGTACAACAGCTGATATTAGCACAGGAGGCTTGGGGGTACGAGTGGAGAGCCATTAGTGGGGATCAAGACATGTATAGGCATGAGCGGAATGCCGCTAGGTATCAGGCTATGCAACGGGATGATTATATGCAAGAGGTGAGTTATTGGAGGTGTGCCTATGAGTAGATAGTTCCAAATCTGGCACAGCACACAACGCACTACATCAGACAGGTACCTCAGATGCCAACACCGTCCCAATCATTAGGGACACATACCGGGGGGTATAGCGACTATTGGTGGACCCCTTCTCCTTATGGCGGGTACCAGGGGACCCCTACTCGTGATTACGAGGGGACCCCCACACATAGAGGGCCAGTGCCTAACTCTCATCAGAGATCAGACGTGGGTAGCTCATAGTAGAGCAGTCAGAGAGTAGATGACAGGATACCGATTTTTTGACAAGTACAGGATGGAGGTTTAGTACATGTCGAAAGAGATTAGAGGTGATCTACATCTCTAGATTTTGTACCTTATTGGATGATATGTGATGGATTTGTAGTGGATTATGCTTGAGACATTATGACGAGATGTACATTGTATTATTTTGATTATGATATGCGATAGCCCTTATTGACACTATGTGTTATGTTTTATATGATGGATGATTTAGTTTATGTATGCACATGTATGGGATAATTTATGTTTATGTGGATGGATGATTATGTTTATGTATGCACATGTATATGATATTTGATGTTTATGTGGATAAATGATTATGCATGTATGCATATGTATAGAATAGTTTATGTTTATGTGGATAGATGATTATGCATGTATGCACATGTGTATGATATTTTATGTTTATGTGGATAAATGATTATGCATGTATTAATGTTTATAATGCAGGATGATATGAATATTTGGTATAAAATGTAATTAAGATGAATCTAACAATATGGTAATGCATGTATCATGTAAATGTTAATATGGACATGTATGCGCTAAATGAAACTAAGATACTTAATCTAATAAGTTTATGAAAAATAAAATATGTTGTATCTACAAATGTGACCTGCAATATGAATGAAACATGAGTGCATATAATGCAAACCTATATGTCAATAAGAACTTGTATGGGAATGTGGGTAGACGATAGGTGTAATATGGGTGTGATACTGTACCTGTCAAGAACCATTAGTTCCCTGAGAGGAAAACCAAGGGAAAAAGAATCAAATTTTGCACAACCTAAATCAAAAGTGATGGGTTATGAACAAGGCTAAATGAAGTGTGCATGCAATGAAATGAAATGCAGTCAAGAACGCAATTTTCCATCTTTAGAGCATTGATTTTTGCTATAACATAAGATACCAAATACCTTGATATATAAGACCAAGGTGAGTTGGCATCCAATGCATGAAACAAACACAACAGACAAGGTTATCCCAACACCCCAAAGTTGCAAGGACCTTGGTCGGGCTAGGTATTGGAATAACCACAAGTACAAAGGGATGTTCCCAATGTAACATAGGATCCTAGGGGTCCTGGTGGGTACTACCTGGGAATGACCTAGCAAACAACAACAACAAAAATGACCAAGAGATTCTCCTTCATTAACTCATCAAAACACACCATAATATGATGGATCATGACAATTTTGATAAGTGAGGACAGGGAGCTTAAACAATAAACAAAAGCAGAAATCGTGAAAAGAAATCATAAAAGGATTCATCTAAACACTCCTATCCAAATGATGATTTTGATAATGAACTTCTAAATCCCAAGATGTTGGATGTTATCAAGGGATGAATTTGTTCACAAAGACTGATAATTTGACTAAATATGTGGAGAAGGATTCACCTACACACATCTAATTAAACAAAACGATTTTGATTTGGTTCAAATGATTTTCCCAAAGTTTAGCATGAGGGATTTTTTTTTTTCAAGATTTTCAAGAATTGTTTGTGAGGTGATTTTGATTTTGATGTTTGGGAGATGGATGAAAGTTTTGATTTTGATCCTAAGAGACTTAGAGATACTTTGTTTACT
Organism: Sequoia sempervirens; assembly: GCA_007258455.2. Classification (NCBI taxonomy): domain Eukaryota; kingdom Viridiplantae; phylum Streptophyta; class Pinopsida; order Cupressales; family Cupressaceae; genus Sequoia; species Sequoia sempervirens. Next base: position 57,194 of record VDFB02024001.1, read on the forward strand.
AGACCAAGATATTGAAGAACATGCTTTTCTCTAAGAGTAGTTCAAACCAAAAGACCATTTTTTTCTCGAAAGATGATAAAAAGATAAACAAGCACATGTGTGGGGTTCAATTTGTTATCTTTGCTTTAATGACTTATTTTTACCAAAAACACACACTTTATTATGTTTCAAATTGAATGTCTAATGTCACAACTTCTTTTCATCAGATAAAGTGCTATGTGGAAGTTCCAAGAAATTAGGACAAGGGTTGCCTAATGTTGACCTTTGTAAGAGAAAATTAAGATGTGAACCCAATTACTTAGAAACCTCTAGAGATGTAATCCCTAGGGTAAACAATAGCTCTTGGGTTTTTTCAAAGGTATTTACTCTATCTAAGGGGTTTGAAATTTTGATTCTCACGTTAAATGGTTGTTTCCCAATGTTTTTGAATCAAGAAAGTGTTTTGACTCACCAGCAATATAACATCCTAGCTCAATTGGTACGGTTTTCTTGGTGGGCTTGCCTCATGCTCTTCATAGTAGAAGAGATGATTTTACATGTAACCAAGGAGAGTTTATAAAGCTATGTTAAGAATGAGTTCTTAACCTCTATACTTTAATCAAGATCGGACATTGCAAGTAACTTCTTAGAATCTAAGTTCCAATGCACCACTTTGATAAACTCGTTGGATGGACTGTTTGGCTACTACAAACAAGGTTCTTAATGACAAGACATCAGGGACATGGCACCTTGTGAGCATCCAACAAGCCACTAAAGGATTTAATCAATCCTACTAGGGGTGCTTATACTTTTTATGGTAGTACCCCATTCTAAAAGAGATTGTATGGCTAAGGCCTACATACCATGAGGACTTGACAGTTTAGTCTTATCCATTTATATACTGGCCCGAATGAAAAACCGGTTGGAGTCACCTTCAAGTTCTCCTTTTAGATGTGTCTCTTAGGTTGGCCCCTCTAAAGGTAAAGAACAATGAGCAAGCACATTCGTAGTTCGATCAACCTTCATTTAGAAACAAAGGGAGAACACACATGATATACCTAACTCACATTCGCAAGATTTGTTTAATTTTAGTTCCCAAAATGAAGTGTGGAAGTAATCTTTTATGCAACTTAACGCCATAAAAAATGCTTTTGATTCTCAAGATCGTCATGAAGTGCGAGAGAAGTGCATACGCCTTTTTAGATGAGATTATTTTTAAAAAAAGATTACAAAGCATAAAAGACACATATTTGTTTTAAATACCAAAGCAATGATGAGTTCGTTTTAAAACACCAATATCAAGTGTGAAGTTGCTTGTTCAATTTTAGACCAAATTGAAAAGTTTAGTGAGTTTCTAAGGTTTAATTTTAATCAATTTTGAAAAAAATAAATCAATCACCAATTACCTTTAAACTCAAATTGACCTAGTTGGCATGAAAGAGAAAACAAAAGCAGGAATTGGATGCTCTAAACAATTGCAATAAGCATTAAAAAATGCTTTCTTCAAGTTCAATGTCCAATGCTTGATCTCAAATTTGTCTAAATTTATCCACCTTGATGAGAAGTAGATCAAATGTTTGGTTAAGCATGAAGAATTAATTGATAGACTCCACCTTAGCAATCTGCACTCAACAATCTTAAGTTAGCAAAACAAAATCAATCATAAATCAACAACTTTATTTAAATTTAAATAGAAAATGATTTTTTCGCTTTTCAGATGTAAAGTATGGTGGCCAAATTGCAACATTAGAAACCCATCATATCAAGCTTGGATCCCATTTCATAAACAGACATCATAGCAATTGCAATCAGATTAAATGCAAGTTGAAGTTGCTTTCCTCAGTGATGTTATTTTGCATAGATAATCTTTTTAAATTTGAAAAATCCTACTAGATTTGTCTTTCTTCATTAAAGATTTGATTAAGACAGTAATAACACTCCTTCTACTCTATTACGCTAGAAAAGTAAAGATACAACGCGTGGAGAAAGTTGGCTTGTTCACTATGTCCCTGAGGAAAATAAACAATGCATGTCCCAAGAGTAGGTAAAGACACAAGTGGCCTAGCACAAGCATGCCAAAGCTCTGAATTGAGGCACCTTCGTTCTCCTTGTTGAGGCGCAAGTGTGTGGGAAACAATAATAATTGTCTATGGTAGTCCGTTGTTTGTCAGTCAGCAATAGCTGGCACCCAGATAAGCCAAATTTTAGACTGACAATTGACATTAGCACAACTTGCATCGCCGTCTTGGTGGTGGTTGCAACATCGAGTTGGACATGATCAATTTCGTGTATAATGTGAAGAATAATATCGGTGGTAGTTTGTTGTCTGTCTCATAAACTTCATCAATAAATACAACTTATTGTGTTGTTTAGCAAAAGTCACAATCAACACCTTTTAACCTATGTGGTTTAATATAGATATACACAAGTCACCTACAACAAAAGTCCAGAGAACCATTATTTCATCTAAAAAATGTGTACCCATCACTTGAACAATTTGCAAGCTAAAAAGCACAAAAAACAAAAATGATGTATCTAACTCTCATTTTGAAAGCCATCTGCTAATGCAGACTTTTGCCTTGCCAAAGAAAAGAAAAAGAAAAAGTAAGAGACAGAGGAACTGATATGATAGATTTGTGAAGAATGAGCTCCATTTATAGACAGCAAGAGGCACGTTGGTGGACACGAGCAAGAAAATTTGAAGCAATCATTCGAAGCCTTCTCCTTCGTGACAAGCACGAATACTGTGACAGGAAATATGCAATATTTTAAGTCCACCAACTCTGTTTTTCTTTCCCCTTTGTCTAAGGAAGCTTACATGGATCGAGTAGCAATATGTAAAAGAAAATAAAAAGCTATCTTGCATATATATCAATGCAAAATGAATCTCAATCATTAACAATGCGACAGTTGAAATTTGAGCAGCATAAGATAAAATTCAAATAAATTTTTGTCACAAAAATGTGGATTATAGACAAACATAGACAAGCATGGACCATGGGCACCAAATGTATCACAAGAAATATAGGGAGATCAATTATGTATTGAAATATAGATATAAATCAACAAATCCGCATAACCTATTTGCTGATGGTGAGACTGACCTGCTAAAATGACATTCATTTCAACTACAAAATTTCTCTGATGCACAAAGAGGGTATGCGACTTGTTTAACAAAATGCTTAAAGGAGACGTCTTATGGGATTTGGAGGGAAAATGCCTCCTTTAAATGAAAAATGGGATCTGAAAATGCTGAGATCAACTTTTATCACAAAGGAAAAACACAGATGTCTAGATTACAGAGAAGAAAGGGTATTTTATGGCTAAAGGGCAAGAGTTGTAAGGATTTTATGCCACAAATTTTTTCACCACAGAATACATCAGCTAAAAACTAGCTTAAGTTATTCATGCATAACTGGTTTCAAAAATCATTCTATAAATAATAGATTGTGGTTGTTATAAAATAGAAAAAGTAATTAAATCTACTTTCTTTTTATTGTAGGTGAATCTCGGCTGAATCACCAAAACTAACTGCTACATTGCTAGTGAAATAGGGCATTCAATACCAGATAAATGAAAAAGAGGAAAGTATTAAGATGGTATAAACTATCAACATAACACTACTTAAAAAAAGAGAAAAAGCAAGGCAGATTTAATCAAGCTTTAAATGATGGTCGTGCTTTCCCTTCTAACGAGCTCTTCCCTATGCAAAAAGTTTGTGCAAACATATATCATCATGGGTGCCAAAATGGTGAACCCTAGATCTACATTATTTCAATCCATGACCACAATTAGCTTAGTTAGTCAGTTCAAAACAAGCAAACTTAAGATTCCCTATAAAATTCATTTTAACACAAGAATAATGGAAACAAATCATAAAAGCAAACTAAACACAATGAAACATTATTCAAATGACCAAATCAACATCTTATAGGGGGATTGGTGCTATTTGAATGTGGAAAATAGCCCTTTTCCAACCCCTTTTGATAAGCTAAATGATGAAAACTACTTTGAAGATGTTGAATGATATGATAAACAAGATGGAAATGCTTGAAATTGTGTATCAAGTTATGAAGTTGTGGAGGAGTAATACAATAGAGAAGCTCTCTATTTATAACCAAGAAGGATAAAAGAATTCCAAACATGGAGGATGTGGGACTAAAGATCCACCAATGAAAAGATGCCACTTGTCATCACGTGAGAGGTTGATGAATGAGCACATTTTGGTCAATGTGCCAAAGAGGGGAGGATTTGAAAATTTAATTTGAGAGTTAAATGCTAAGTTTGACCTTTGCAAAGAGACATGTAAGAGACATGTAAGACCTCTTAAATGCTTTGTTGGATGTACATTCCAACTTGTTTTTGAATTCAAACTTGAGGGAATATTCTCCAAAGATGCCTTGTTGAGAGAAAATGGAGAATTAATAAATCAATAAATTGATTTATTTGTGCAAGTGGGAAAAGCTAGAGGATGTGATGGATGATTAGGATTAGATTAATCATGATTTGATTAATTTAAGAGGTGATCGGGTGATTTGACCCATTTGACTTCAATTTTAAGGATTAAACTAAATAAAAAAGGAGATGAAAGATGTTTTAGATTTAATTAAATAAAGATTTTATTTATTTAATCAAAGAGGGATAATGATAGGCTTAAATTAAATAAATTTAATTTATTCAATTTAAATGGATGACCTTAGAAATAAATCAAATAGTCTTGATTTATTTGTTGAATGGATTAATGAACTTGATTAAATGCATGATGTTAATTTTGCATGTCTAAAGGAGTGAAAATATTTTTTGATTGTGATGGTTATCTAACCAAAGGAAGGATCATAGATTATTTTTTAGTTCAAGAGATATTCCTCTAGGAAATTTTAGGGCTGACATAATGTAGATTGGAACTATATTGAGAATTGATTCCAACATGGTGATCTTTCTAAGAAAAGAGGGATGCATAGGTTTTTAAAATGGAGTGTATCTATTGGAAATCCAAAAAAAAAGCTTTTTCTTCTAATTGGAAGTGGGTATTTAGGAAGAATACCACTAATTTTTGAGCATTCACTACTTGTCTTATAGTTTGACAATAATTTGAAAGAAAATTATTCATAGATTTTGCTTCATCCAATTTTGATTAGCCAAATAATAAGTGTTATCTACAAACAATGCATGAGAAATTGGATCTAGAAAATAATTTATTCTAATTCCCTTCTAATTTTTTTCTATTATAATTGATCTATGTAATGCTTCTACCATAATGATGAACACAAAGGGAGAATAAGGTTACCTTGTTTGGTTCCTTGATATGAAGATAATAACATGAAAGGAAAATTATTGAGAAGAATTGAAAATATAGCCCTTGAGATAAAGAAGTGATCCATTTGCAAAACAAGATGTACCTTTTCAATGCTACTGCAATGACATATTGAAAAGGTAGTGAGCTTAGTGCTCATTGTATGAAAAAATTCTCCAAATAAATGGGGTCTTACGGTGATGTACATCACTGTGAGATCCCATGTCTTTGAGGAATTTTTTCATACAACAAGCACTACCTTGTCAATGCTACCACTTGAAGCATTGACAAGGTAGTGCACATTGTATGAAAAAATGCCTCAAAGATACATCACCATGAGACCCGTTTGTTAGACATTTTTTTATACAACGAGCACTACCTTGTCAACGCATTGACAAGGTAGTGCTCATTGTATAAAAAAATTCCTCAAAGAAATGGGGTCTCATGATGATGCATTAAAAAGGTAGTGCTCATTATATGAAAAAATGCTTCAATGAAATGAGGACTCACGATGATGTTTTTTCATACAACGAGCACTACCTTGTTAATGCTATCACATTGACACATTGACAAGGTAGTGCTCTTTGTATGAAAAAATGCCTCAAAGAAATGGGGTCTCACGGTGATGTACATCACTGTGAGACTCCATTTATTTGAGGAATATTTTCATGGTGATGTACATCACCATGAGAACCCATATCTTTGAGGCATTTTTCATACAACGAGCACTACCTTGTCAATGCTACCATATTGACGAATTGACAATGTAGTGAGCTTAGTGCTCATTGTATGAAAAAATGCCTCAAAGAAATGATGTCTCATGGTGATTTACATAATTGTGAGACCCCATTTCTTTGAGGCATTTTTGCATACAATGTGCACTACCTTGTCAATGCTACTATATTGACACATTAACAAGGTAGTGTTCATTGTATGAAACTATATACATGAAATATAACTTAAAGTACAATTTGAAAGTAAATGTCAATTGGGTGAGTATAGGATCATGGGGGTCCAAAAAGTGGCGATATGACCCAAAAATAGCTGACAACATTTTTTTATCCAAATTTGATGAAATAAAAAGGGTTTATTGATAAAATTTTCAGTTTTCCACCAATATAAGATATGGATTATTTGTAATTAAATAGATAATTATTATGTATTTAATACATGCATTCTAACTAAAGTCATGATTGATAGGTTGATTGAACAAAATATATAATTCTCGAATGATTTATCATTTTTTGAATCCAAAAGATGTGGCACATTCTATGCTTCCCATACTATAGGATTAAAAAAAAGAAAAAATGATTTTCATAAATTTTTGACCAAGTTATGCTTGTCAGATAAACAATTTTTTAATATTTTAAAAAAATTCTAATAAAAAATTCATAACTAATTATTTACTCAAAAAAAAATTATAAAAAAAATGTGGCACATCCAAGCATGTGTCCTCTACTTATATTGAAAGTTTCAGAAAATAATATTTATTTTTCTTGTACTTAGGTTGTTCAGACATACACCTGCTTTTTATTTTTTTCCTAAAAATTTAGTACTACTGTATTGAAATTTTTAATTTCACCAAATATATTTACTTTTTTCCAAAAGAGGAATAGTATCTTAGAAACTACATTAAATTTTCTAAAAATTTTATTCTTACATATTTTTAAATTATGTTAATAACTTGTTCAAATTTTTATGTCAAGTTGTCTAACTCTATTTTCCTGAATTTTCATTGCCACTTAAGGGCCTAGTTTGGACCCCCATTATCCTGGACTGACCCAACTTATACTTAAATATTGTTTCATATATATAGTTTCCCTGAAAGATAACTAGAAGAAAGAGAATAAATTTTTTCAATGTAGAGCAAAACACGAGTGTGTTATAATGCGCTCACATTTTGGAAATGTTTTTTTTTCAAAAAATGCATATTTCTTGAATTAAAAAATGCATGTTTTTTGAAATTTAAACCATAATGTGAGCGTGTTATAGCATTTTTTCTTGGTAATGATTGAGCCTCTTGGTCACTACCAACCCATAACGCAAGTGCGTTTTACTATAACGTGCTCATGTTTTCGCTATTTCGGGATGAAAAAGTAAATTGTCCACTTTTTGGCCCCCCATCTTTTTGCACTTACCCACTGATAGCTTCCATTCTTTCCATCAAGAAAAATGTTCCCTCAAAATCTATTCCTTCAACTTGTGAGTAGCCCTTACCATCAAGCCTTGCCTTATTTCTTACCACTTCTCCATTCTCACTTAGTTTTTTTCTGAACACCCACCTAGATCAAAGTACATTTTTGTTAGTAAGTTTGGGACAAGTTCCCAAGTATTATTCTTCTCAAACTATAGTAGTTATTCTTCCATGGCCTTCATACAATTTTCATCTTTGCACGTCTCAATCACTATCTTTAGTTAAAATTCAAAAAATAAACAAAAAAATACCTCTTCTTCACCAACTTTCCTTCTTGTCAACATAATTTTTCTTTTGTCTCTAATGATTTATTCTTTGGAATGATTCCTCTACACATACTTAGGGGTTCTAGGGGTCTTTTACAAAGTTTCATCTTTTTCTTCAAATTGTACCTTTTTTTTCCTTAGCCTTTTCCTTTTCTCATGTAATCAAGTTCATCTGATTCATATCCATCTATCGCAACTAGGTTCTGAAAATCTTCATCAACCTTGACACTTGCACTCTCAACATTCTTTCTCAGTATTTTATTGTAGCACTTGTAGGCTTTTCTTTTTAGTAGAATATCCAAGGAGGATTCCTTCATCAAAACTTGCATCAAAGGGTATGTGCAGGATCATCATGGAAAAAGCAGACCCTTAAGTGGCGAAAAGTTTAGAAAAATCAGAGTTAGGAAACTTGACGTAAAAATTTGAATAAGTTATCTATATTATTTCAAAAATATGTAAAAATTGAATTTGTAGAAAATTGAATGTAGTTTCTAAACTACTAGGTTTATTTAATATATATATATATATTTGGTGAAAATTTGAAATTTCAATGCAGTAGTACTTAAATTTCAGGGAAAAAATAAGTAGGTGTCTGTTTGACCACCCTAACCACAATAAAATGATAATATTTTTTTATAATATTTTAGACATAAGTAGAGGACTCATGTCTAGATGTGATGCATTTTTTTTGTAATTTTTTTCCAAGTAAATAATTAATTATGATTTTTTTATTACAACTTTTAAAAAATATAAAAACTCATTATGTCGACCACCTTAACTTGGTCAAAACTTCATGAAATTCAATTTTTCTTTTTAATCCTATAGTATGTGAAGCATAGAATGTGATGCATGTTTTGGATTCCAAAATGTGATACTATTTGAAAGCTATAGATGTTTTTCAATCAGCCTATCAATCAAGACTTTAGTCGTAATTCAAATAGAAAATGAATAATAATTATTTATTAAATTGAAAGTAAAGCATAATTTATATTGGTGGAAAGCTGAGAATCTCCTTTAAAAACCCTTTTCATTTCATCAATTTTGGGTAAAAAAAATTCATCAGCTACATACCTTACACATACCCATCATATCGCCACTTTTTGGCCCATCATGATCCTACACATACCCCAAACTTTCCCAAATTTTCTTCATATATTTTGATATAGAATTTTTTTTCCAAACACTCTTAAGTATTTAATAGTAGGTATCCTTCCATACCGCAACTCATAGAAATTCTTTGTGTTGTTTTCCTTTCATTGAACTCTATTAAGTATGTAAACATCAATATCATTTTCTTCTCTCTAGTAGACTTCTAGTAGGTTAGATTATTTCATCATAGTCCTTGCAACTTCTTGAATAGCCTTGTTTTTCCTTTCAACAACTCTATTTTACTAAGGAGTCATGGGGCCACACAAGTGCCTCTTTAAGCCATGATTCTTGCAAAACATATTGAATTCATTGGAGGTGAATTCTCACCTCTATCAAACCTTAAACACTTGATTGTCATATCCATTTCATTCTCAACCATAACTTTAAATGCTTTGAATCTATTTAGGGATTTAGATATTTCTTTAAGGAAGTAGCCCATGTCATTCTATAATAATCATCAATGAAAAGCATGAAATACCTATCACCTTGAAGACTTCTTATTCTTGTAGGACCACAAAGATCTCTATGCACCAATTCCAATAATCCAATAGAAGATTATTCCTTTCCTTTGAAGCTTCTTCTTGTTTTCTTTCCAATCTAAAAATCCTTGCAAATAGCATTCATAGGATTTGTAATCTTTGGTAGATCTCTCACTAATTGAATTGAACTAATTCTTACCAAATTATCAAAACTAATGTGACACATCCTCATGTTTCATATTCAACTTTCATTGATATGAGTCATAAAGCAATGACCATCAATAGCTTTGAGATTATAAAAATTTCCATCTTCCCTTCTTCCAGCAACAACACAGTTCTAGACCCCTTTCTGATCGAGCACATCAATCATCATGAAACATAATATTGTATCCTTTGCTTCACATTTATCCAACACTCAAGAGATTATGTCTTAAACCCTTAACATGATAAAAATATTCAATTTTATGCTTGCCATCAAAACTGATTGAACCTATTCTACATATCTTAGCACCTAAATCATCACCAAATCTAACAATTCCTCCATCATACTTTTCAAGTTTAACGAACTTACTCTTGTCTCTAGTCATACGGTTAGAGAAACCACTGTCAATGATCCAATGGTTCTTATCCTATCTGACATGAAAAGCGGATACCAAAGTACCTTCATTCTAATCTTTTCTCTCCAAAGGGAATTCCTTAACACATCTTTTAGATTTAGTAGAAACATATTCATCTTTTAAATCCATGAACATTCATCATCATCATCATCTTCATAATCAGATTCGCCATAAAAAATACTTGCATCTTCTCTAGCATAATAGCTTTTCTTAATCATTTTACTTATGTTCTCCTTGTTTTTATCATTCACAACTCTATTTGGACATATTGAAGCATGTAATGAACTATCTTTTTGCAACTGAAACATTTGAAAGGTAATTTTCCTTTGTACTTACTAGTACCTCTTTTCATTCTTCTTACAAAGTTAGCTTTGACATCATCATCACACTCTTCTTGATCTAAATCTTTAGTCTTCTCTATTTTTGTAACCTTAAAAGTAGTTTAAACTTTTGCACCATTACTTGGACCAAATTATCTCATGTCAAATGTAGTTAAAGAGCCATATAGTTGATCTCTAGAATAATGACCTAGATTTTCAAATTCCTCAATAGTAGAAACTTTGTGACTATAAGTTTTAGGTTACAGGGTTCTAAGAATTTTCTTTACCACTTATGATTCCTTGACTTGACCTCCAAGACCTTTGATGGAGTTAACAATTTCATCTACCCTCTACATGTATCTTGTAATTTTTTTTATCTGCATACATCGACAAGTTCTCAAATGTGGTATTTAGATTTTGCATCTTAGCTTGTTTGATCATCTCATCTCCTTCATAAATACTTTCCAACTTATCCCAAATTGCAATAGTTCTCAAATTGTTTTTACAAATTTTGTCCAAATTAGACATTGAAATATTTTTTTTAACTCAATCTTCACTTTCGGGCACCTATAGCAACTAAACCGTGAGGAATTTGAAGATGATGCAAACTAGAGTTTTGTGAAATTTTATCTGTAGATTCAAAATATATTTTTTTCAAAATTTTTGGAATCAGATTGCACTTCTTTTTCTATCTCCCTTGAAAACTAGTATTTTTTAGAAAACAACATTTTAAAAAGTGACACCGTATAATGCATAATTTTTTTCAATGAAGGATAAAATTCTAATTCTTTTGAATTTAGATTTGTAACTCTGATATCTAGTGCTTCCACTTGGTTAGATAGTTTTTTATTAAATATTTTTTCTTTAATCAAGTTTCGAAGTCAAACCAGTTACAATTTAGACATAGCGCAACCCTATAATGCATAAATTTTTTGTATGTATAAAATTCAAATTTTTTGGTTGGATCAAGGACTTCAATATCTGGTGCACTCATATTTTTCAAATTTTTTGATAATCTACTATTTTTCCACATGTGTAGAACAAAGAGCTTGATTTTCGATGAAAAACCTATGTTTAATAAAACTAAAAAAATAAATACATAATAAAACCAAAATATATTAAAATTATAGTCATTGGATAGCTTGTTCTGAGGACTACTTGGTTCTAGTTGGGTTTGAAAAGTCTCCTCCATTTTCATCCTCAACCCGAGCTTCAAAGCGTAAAAATATGAACTTTCAAAGTGCTTGAGGGAGAGAATGAGGGAAAAGGGGGGTTCACTCGAACCCTAGTTTGAGTGAACCCCATCTCCTTTTTCCTTTTCTTTGTTTTTTTGGGCGGGAAATGATGGGTCAGAATTTAATGGGTTCACTCGAACCTACAAGTTTGTTTGAACCCCTAAAACTATTTTTTTTTTTCATTGGGTCATTTTTTTCTTGTTTTCCTTCCTCCATCAAATTGTAAACCACTATTGTGGCTTTACCCACTTTGCATGTAGTGTAAATACTAGGTCTTCCATTACCCATGCAAACACCATTGAAATCTTAAGTACACACTTCCTTAAACCCAAGGATGACTTGGAAACAACACACCACACTCAAACATGATCTAGAATGTTCCATGGAAACCCTAAATCCAACAAACTCCTTTGCAATAACTTACACTTGAAGAGTGTACACATATAGTACACTTAGACAACTCTATCATACATTGTTACTTGAAAACCTGGTCATCTTCCAAAGAATAAAACCTCAAACCCTCTTGAATGAGGTAAACTACCAACATCATTAGCACACCTTAAGAATTGTGAGACCTAAAACACAACTGCGGAGAAATGTGGAGCAAAAACATTTCTCCTAGACACCTTTGTAATACATAGTCACACATTGGTGAACACAACTTCTTATGTACAAAAATATAGCATTCCAACTCTTGAATTATATAACATATCTAAATTATTCTCAAAAACATATCCAAATCACATAGGTAGATCTTCAACCTAGAAGAAATGTGGAGCAAAACCAAAACATAATGTTGTCACCCAAAACACCACTACAACACATTGTTTCCTCTTTTCATAAAATCTTCTCAAAAGCACTTGGAAACCAAGCACTAGAGACACATCATTATCATCTTCAACACTTCCACAATCATAGACAAAATATTATCAAAGCAACACCCAGTAGCTTTACTAATGAAAAGATAATGCAACTAATCAAAGTATCAACAGCTAACACTTGCAACAATCCCTTTCAACTATAGACATCAATGACAACACAAGCTTATTGACATCAATGAAACACCATTTTTTCATACTTGCAACATCTGTATGTGTAGTGTCAAAAAATGGGCCCTTTGGCATTTTTGCACTCGTTTGGGTCCTCCTTGTGGATTTTGGCTTAATGTTGCCTTGATTTAATGTCGTAATATGGATAACACATCCACATCAGGTCTTGGGCCCTTGAAAACTAATGAAATTTAATGGTGCCTTGCAAAAGTGTTGTGAAGTGGTGTAACACACTATCACACTTTTCTAGGGTTTTATCAATTAACTAAGCATAATGTTCACATAATTTTAATCATAATCAATCTTAACCTTTCCTTATTTGGAATGTTGTAAAGTGTTGTAACAAACTTTCACATTTCTCTAGGCCTATCATTAATAATTAGGCTTTCTTATGCTTTAATTGACCCTAGTTTGCATCCACAAGCCTCATTTATTGCATCTTTTCAAGGATAATCCTGACACTAATCAATAACCAAGCATAATTCAGGTGTTTTTGGCTTGTGTGGCCCAGATTTAGTGATTTAGGACTCATTCACCACCTTGGGTGAATGAGTCCCACCAAATTTTTGGGTTCCAAACTTGTTTTTACACCTTTCTAAGCACTTTTGACTTTTGTTCTCATACATTATGACAAATGGGACTCATTCACCATCTTGGGCGAATGAGTCCCATGTGGCCCAAAATTAAAACTAATTCAAAATTTTTGTGGAATTTTATTCTCCTAGATCCGATGTTGGCTTGTATTGTTGTAATTTTGGGAATTCTTGCTTAATTAAGTATAAATACAAGGTTTTTTCTCTCATTTTAACCCCCAAGCATTCAATTATTCATCCTTATAATAAGTTTGAGTTTATGTACGTGCATTCAAGTCTCTCCAAGAGCATTCAAGGGTAGAATTATTCATCAATTGCTACAACAATTCAAGATCCATCATCATGGAAAGGTTCTAATTGCATTAAATCATGTTCATGCTTCATTATCTTATTTCATCATTTGGTTTAATTACCTACAAGGGGTTTGACCAAGGAAAACCCCTATTCCCTAACAATCAAGTTTTCCCATCTTTAATGAATGATTGCAGGTTTGTAGATTGAAGAAAAGTGGATTTTAAGCCTTCAAAAGCATCAAAATGATAAAGTTGCAAATGTCATCGAAGTTGTCATGAAAAGTTGTCAAGAATCATGGAAACTCATATCTAGGGAAAAATATCCATCCAATTTGCATGAAATTAGTGGGAAAGTGCTTATTTTATCCATCATCAGAGGCTTGCAAAGTTTTAGTTCAAGATTTTGCTCCTAGGACACTTCACAAAAAAAATGACTAATCCCCGAGTTGTGGTGAATGAGTCCTACTATAGGTATTTTTTAGAGATATTTGCAGACTTGGATACCCATTTGGCTAAAACTTGATCCTATGTAGAGAGCCAGATCTATGACTGATTCACCCAAAATAGCGAATGAGTCCCACTAGGCTAGAAAATCAGGTTTTTCAGGATTTCAGAGCTCCATTCTATCTCTAGCAAGTTTCTAGGTGCACACTTTCTATTTTACAGTTTTCTGTTTTGCTTTGTTTGCATTTCCAAGTCATTTAGTGAAACATTGCATCAAACTAGGTTTTGCATTTCATCTTGCATGTCATTATCTTTTCCAAGTTTAAACTTAGTGGTGAACCCCTCTTGTGATCTGAAATCATACCCTAGGATGCCCTATTGTTGTATCTCTTTCTTCATTCCTCATTGGGTTGACATCTCTAGGGTCATCCTTGAATGTGAAGTATAGAAGATTGTTGCCCTAGGTCCTAAAACCCTAGTGGAGACAAAACTCTATGTTCCAATATGTATGTATGTATGTATGTATGCATGCATGCATGCACACATGTACATGAAAAAGAGCTAGAGGCTCCAACACAACAATTAGTCAACAATTCATTTTGAAAATCGTTATTAAATGTCAAGATACAACTATCCAACCCTTAACATATATTAAATAACATAACTAATAATGCACATCTAAATAATGAATTCACATGAACATGCTAATTTATTGTTTATTTTGTTATTCTATATCATACGCTAATTAAATTCTAACAACACCTATATCTACCTCAAAACTAGTTTTAATTGAAATTTTATATATTAACTCTTTAACACAAAACCTAGATAAATTATACAAAATGTCATCCTATATAAATTTTAGTTTTAAAATCACTTATAAATCTCTTAACCTAGGCCCTAGTATCCCAAATGTAACAACTAATCCCCCAAATAACAAATACCTCTATTATAAGATACATATTAACATAAATTACAATGGAAGGGTTTTAGTGACACCAAATGATTCTATTTTGGAGGATCATGATGTTATATGAAAATTTGTTCAATACGTAGTTATCCGATAGGATACATATACTGTGAGATTTGAGCCTGAAACAAGTCTCACATCTCCAAACCACTTGAGTCATTGGAAATCAAGATTCAACTACCATTTAATGGTAAACTAGCTCCCATTTAATGGTAAAATCCTCCAAAATATCAAGTAAAAGCCTCAAAAATCTTACTTTTGACATAAAAGGAATATAAATATTGATTTGACAACTAGATGGGAACATTTTATTCCATTTGCAGTGCTTTTTGTCAATTTGACAGCAAGTTTATTTTTCATTTGCATTGCTTTATGTTTTAAATCTGTATACAAATATATCATAATTAGATAATACTTAAATTGTTTAAGGAATAAATCTAAATATGTCTAAGTTTATTTCATTCCATTATTTAGCATAAACCAATTGTCATTTAATGGTAAATGCCTCCAAAATCTTACTTATCACATAAAACTGAGATAAATATTCATTTATCAACTTGATGAGAACATTCTATTTCCATTTGTAGTATTTTTTGTCAATTTGATGGAAACTTTATTTTTTCATTTGCATTGCTTTATGTTATAAATTTGTATGCAAATATTTCATAATTAGTTAATACTTAATTTCTTTAAGGAAAAAATCTAGATTTGTCTAAGTTTATTTCATTCCATTATTTAGCATGTATTATTAATTGTTTTATCTAGCCACATGCAACTCGAATTTGCATGCACAAACACATACTCTCTAACATATTAGCATACATATAGTTTTATATCGGCATAATCCTTGAATCTCCTTTAGGTACAAGTTCTAGTTTTAGGAAACTTGGTAGGATTACAATAAACCTAAATTACCATTGTGTGACAAGTGTTTTGTTTGTTAGTAACATTAGAGTTGAGACTAACCAACTACCCCTAGAATTATGAAGCTCTAAAATAATAGAAGACTATGTGGTATATAAAAAAGACATCTTCATGACCTTGACAAGATTAACATAATGAATGACATTTCCTCTAATTGACTTATGCAAAATGATCTATGAAACATTTAGAACAGCAATTATAAATTATGTGCCTTCTTCTTTGTATGCTTCTGGTTGATTCCTACTATTCTAGCTTTATATTCCTAAAATGTGAACCTATCCCCAAAGTAAGGGATTTGTTGTAAAGAGTCACAAGACGGACAACTATGACCAATTCTTGAGATTGTGTAATCCCTTGCAATTTGAATTTAGCTAATCCTAAGAAGATGTTTCTAAAGATATCCTTAATAAAACAATTGAAAGGAATGATGTATCAAAACTAAAACAATTAGTAGCTATACCCAATGTGTCGCACCCCAAAATTTGTCACTAAGTCTATGACACATGATCTACTTGTAAAAGTTCCCATTAAGTTGATAATAGCATCCTTGTGTGCGCATCTAAACTCAACAAGAAAATGTATATCTCCACAAATAAATCCACTTAATTTTTCATACAGATATAGGATGTGGGTTTAGGAAAATTCACCACCAACAATTCACCGTGAAAAAATATTAATACGATTAATTTTCTACCATTAAATTACTAGCAGTGAATTTTACTTTGCAGTGAACTTATCACACGGTAAATTTATGTAAACAAGCATAACACGATTCTCTAACAATCTAGCTCTTTCGGCTTACTAAGAATAAAAGACAGACCACTGAAAAAGGCTTCTTGTGGCGATGGGGAGGTAAAGTGCAGAGTATATAGAGATGAGGAAAAAGGAGGGGGCAGACATTGGTAGTGACAAAGACAACAAGTGGAAAAAATGGAGAAGCATCACCGACTCTGAGCTAATTACGAGTAACAAAAAGGAGTGGATGTGGATAGCAGCGGGAGCGCAGAAGCACTTCAGAATTGAGTTTTTTAATTTTTTCTGATGTCGTCCCTTCCGTCACAAAGACAAGCGACTAAACGCGTAGATTTTATCTTTGCATAAGACACGGCGTGAAAGATATGGATAAGATTTAAATGAGTCATGTGGACGGCGGAAGGATTGCAGAAGCAACATAAACGACAAGTATCGGAATTTTCAATATTTCGACGTTTCACATTTCGTACTCTTTGGCCTTAATTCTAAGGATTGCCATTCTTTCGCCTCTTATTCCAATGAATTTCCGTGGTGTAGCACCATTTGCGAAGGATAATAAATCAATATAAAAGCATCTGGTGACAGAAAGGAAGCTTCCGTTAACGACTATCACGATGCAGTCTTGTGGTTTACTCCACATTTTGTGGTGGTGAAATTTAAATATTTATGCTTAGTTTTGAGTTTATTTTTAGAATATATCTAAATGTAATTATATATTTACGAATGATATAATTTTTCATGGAATAGGAATCATCCTTGAAAAAAATTATTTATTTATATTTACACATGATTTTATATCTTTTATTTGAATTTATCTATTTATTCATATTGTTCACATCTATAATATCTATTATGATAAAACACTCATCCCCTACATAGATGGTACTATTCAATTGTCCTAGGTAATTGCCATGTCCATAGATTTGATTCTTGAAGTTTCAAATATTCAAATTCAGATTTAATTGAATCTCACCCATTTCACAAGTCATTTTGAGATGACCAAAGACACAATTGTTCAATTTATTGCTATGTCCTTGTATTTAAAGACATTCAATTGTATTAAAATGACACATTCCCACATCAAAAAGTATGATTCAAATTTCATTCATATTTAAGGGAGGGTCATCCTACAAACACTTCAATTGAATCATCTTACAAATTTAAAATTTGAGTAATGTGTTTTTTAATGTCTATGATCCTTAGCACAACCATAAGATTGGACTTTTCTTGGTGTTGAATTGGTAGAAATTATCTCCAAGCGATCTAGTAGTCCTCTAAAGTTATTCTTAGATTCATCTAGTTTTAAAAGAAAAGTAGACATCAAAACATTTTGTGAGCCAAAGAGTAGAGAACACAAATTACAAGATTAAATCCTTACATTAGAAGACATACATTTAGATATGAGAATGATTTTATAGGTGTGGACTTAACCTTGTTAAAGACAAAGATCTTACATAGAATTCAAGGTGATACATGAACATAAAGTTCATATTTCTAATCCCCAGAGAATCTAAATTTCAAAGTTACATCAAATGCATCAAATTTTATGGCTAGAACTAAGAACACATTTATTTCTTCACATTTACTTTCCTAAAATAAGATTATTGTCAATTATCACTCTCATTATTTTTAATTAAACTTGATTAATTTATGCTTATGTGCAAATCTTATTTAATTAGGGAAAGGTTAGTTACTTTAAATTTCAGTGAATCCATCTATTCTAGTTTTCCCTTAGGGTATATTCTCCAAAATATTATGGTTTTCAAGTCCACACTTTCCTATAATTTACATCTCAACTCTAGATCTAAAAATCTTTTTCTTAAAATTTATTTTTGGGATTAATTTTCTATTTGATTGTTACATCTTTTTTTATTATAGTGTCTTGAGATTTTTTGTGATATCTCCTTTACCTAGTCTACCACCCTTGACTACCTCATTAGGGTTTCATTTTTGGATTTGATATATGTGAATAGTATTTTTGTTTTAATTTTAAATTAAATTAATTATTTTTAACTTTTTATGTTTTGCTTATGCCACAAACAACTTGTGATTCAATTCTTCCATTGAGAAGGGTTACTCACCTAAATTTTAACATGGCAACCTAATCAAATAATACTAAAATATATTTTGATGCTCATGTTTAGAAAAAAATAGAGGAAAACCAAGATTATGACTATGATGTTTATTTGATCACCCAAAATTTTGCTAATGACCTTGCTAGTTTAGGTGCTACTAGAAATCCTATAGATCTAATCAATATGATTCATAATGTGTTCATCAACAAACCATATGGATTAGAGATCTTGCAAGATATTAATGATAAGATTGGTTCATATACTATAAATATCACCTCTACCTCATTTCCAACTTCTACTATCCTTTCTCTACCAATTTCTATTTCAATGCCACTCATCCTCATAGTACTACAACTAAAATGTTCCACCACATTGTTTTTATCCCTTCTCCCCTTTCCCTCCTCAATATGGCCTTCCTTCTAACTTTAATCCTTTTGAGATGTTTTTGTCTCACATCATGCATTAGAAAATCGTGCTTTTATCAACCACCACAACCTAAACTATCAAGTTACCCTTTCTATTCATGTTATCCTTATATATTACCCCATCCCATGCCATATTTCTCCATAATTTTTCATCTAAATTGACCTTCTAACATACCCTTAATTATCAATATTCTTCTATTTTGAAAACTATTAAAACTAATGCTACTTATTTTCATTCTCCTTCTTCTCCATAAAACTTACATATTTTTAGAAAGAGATCCAAAAATATAATTATTATGGTCTATTACATGCAACCAATAATATTTATAAAAAGTGTTATTTAGTATCTTATTGATTCTAAATGATAATATAACAAATATGGTAGAACATAATTATGAGTAATTATCTTATTAGGCATCAATAGTTATGCATTTAGGAATTTTATTGAAGATGGTTAATAGATGTTGGATAAACAAGACAACTGAGAGGGAGGTGAATCAGTTGTATCTTATAAAAACATCAAAACCCTTATTAACATTCAAAACCACGTGGATTCATTAAATCCTTAATCTGTTATGATGAATTAACATGAAAAGAAAATTAAAAAAACTTAAATAAATCAACACCAAACACAAGAGAACACCAAATTTTTGTGGAAAATCCAAGGAAGGAAAAATCACGGTGAGGATTAGCTCACAATATAAGTAATATCGACACTGAATACAATAGGGCTCACCGCTTGCAAGGCTCATTGCCAAAAGAAGAAAGGCTCACTACCAAAATAGAAAAGAGAAGGAATGTTACATAGAGAAAAAAATCTCAATGCAACAAGGAATCCACCACAATGACTTTTACACCAACACGGTTTGATTGAAAAATTATAGACACCTTTTTCTCACTACATTCAGTAAACGAACACTTGAGAGCTCACATTGATCTTCTCAATTTCACACACTATCACACTGCACTTCACATCACACATATCTCTCGCATCTATCTTTAATCTATCTTATCATCTGACAACTTAACTCATACTTATAATATCCTCAACCTTGAAACCCTCTCAAAGTTGGCTATGCACCTCAACCATTCAAATTCAAATTAGGTCAACACCAAAACACTTATGTGGTATATAGAAATAAATGTAGACCACATCAAAACTTAATTGAGACCCAAATCAACAACACCACTCAACCATATGCTACCAAAAAAAATATTTATCCTTCACATGTAGTGTAAACACTAGGTCGACCAACACCCATGCAGACACCATTAATATTTTTAAGTACACACTTCCAAAAAATCAAGGATAACTTGCAAACCACAGACCATAATTGAACATGATCTAGAATATTCCACAAAATCCCTACAATCCAACAAACTCCTTCACAACAACTTTCACTTGAAGAATGTACATCTATGTTTACACTCAAACAACTCTGTCATACACTATTACTTGAAAAACTATCTTCCGGAGTACCAAACCTAAAATCCTCTTGATTGAGGTAAACTACCAAGAGTACCAAAAAAACCTTCAAAATCATAATTTACCTAAAGCATAACTACGAAGAAACACAAAGCAAAAAAAATTCTCCCAGACACCCTATAATGCATAGTCACAAATTGGTGAACACAACTTCTACTATACAATGATCCAACATACCATCTCTTTAATATAACACCTTTGAACATCTATCACCAACATATTTGAATCACACAAGTAGATATTCAACCTAGAAGAAATGTGGAGCAAAACCAGAACACAACTTTGTTACCCAAAACACCACTCCAACACAATGTTTCCTCTTTTTATCATTTTTTCTTAAAAGAACTTGAAAACCAAGCATTCGAGACATATCCAAATCATCTTCAACTCAATTGAAAATTCTCATATTCCTACTACAACCTTATTCAACTATAGAGATCAATGACAACACATGTGGTTGACATCAATGAAAACATCAACTGCTCATACTTGCAACAATCTCCCCCTTTGTCATTGATGGAAACACATTATGTGAAAAACAATCAAAGACACAATATCTTTGAATACCAACACTCTGCAATACTTCATATTAGTTCTCCCCATTTGAAATTACTTCTCATGACTTTTTCTCTCCCTTACTACTTATTCTTTTCCACTTGTTTCTCTCTCCCCATGTGTTTATGAGTTTTTCACATGACTCTCTCTCCCCCTTTGCCATTAATGGAAAAGGACATAATTTTGTGCTATTTATTATTTTCCTTTGTCATCAAACAACCTTCTTACAATTACTCTGCAACATATTTTCCTTTACTACTCTAAATAATCCCCTTAGGAACATACACTAGTTTGCACCACATCAGCTACCATTGCACAATGACAAAACTTACTCCCCTTGACTGCAAAAATCAATAATACCACTACCTACTCCCTTTGAGAGGTAGCCACCAACATCAGTCCAAAAAATGAATGAACCTTGAGATCCACTGGACTGATTCATCTCCTTATGCATCTAGTTCAAAGAAGGAGGGGCAATAACCCCCAACTTCTCCTTGAGATACTCAAAAGTATCCTTAGGAAGAGCCTTAGTGAATATATCAACAATATGATCCATTGTAGGCACATATTCAATCTTCATCTCATTCTCCACAACCTTCTCTCTTAGAAAGTGATATGATTGAAATATGTTTAGTGCTTGAATGCATCACTGGATTCTTTGAAATGTTTAGGGTTAGTGTAGAATCATGGGGGTCCAAGCTAGGCCCTTAAGTGGAAATAAAAATTTAGAAAAGTAGAGTTAGGAAACTTGACATAAAAATTTGAATAGGTTATTAACATAATTTAAAAAATGTGTAAGAGTGGAATTTGTAGAAAATTGAATGTAGTTTCTAAGATACTATTCCTTTTTTGGAAAAAAAGTAAATGTATTTTGTGAAATTTTGAAATTTCAATGCAATAGTACTAAATTTTCAAGAAAAAATAAAAAGTAGGTGTATGTCTGACCAACCTAAGTACAAGAGAAAAATAATATATTTTTTTGAAACTTTCAATATATGTAGAGGGTGATCCCATAATAGTGGTTTACAATTTTTGGCCAAACTGTACACTGAAATTATTATTTTTAACTAAATCTTCACATTCGGGCACCTATAGTAGCTAAACCGTGAGGAATTTGAAGATGATGTAAACTAGAGTCTCGTCACATTTTCTCTGTAGATTCTAAAAATATTTTTTTTAATTTTTTTGGAATCAAATTTCATTCCTTTTCCATCTCCCACAAAATTGGTTTTCTAGAAAACAACATTTTCAAAAAGTGACCTTCACCGTATAATGCATAACTTTTTTCCATGAAGGATAAAATTATAATTCTTTCAAATTTAGATTTGTAACTCTGATATCTAGTGCTTCCACTTAGTTAGATAGTTTTTTATTGAATATCTTTTCTTTAATCAAGTTTCAAAGTCAAATAAATTACAATTCAAACATAGCGCGACCGTATAACGCATAACTTTTTTTGTATTTATCAAAATTCAAAATTTTTTTTTTGTTGGATCAAGGACTTCAATATCTACTGCACTCATATTTTTCAAAAAAAAAAATTGATAATATGCTATTTTTCCACATGTGCAGAACAAAGACCTTCATTTTCGGTGAAGAACCAATGTTTAATAAAACTAAAAAAACAAATACATAATAAAATCAAAAGATATTAATATTATATTCGTTGGATAGCTCATTCCGAGACCTACCTGATTCCAAATGGGTTTTGAAGACTCCTCCATTTTCATCCTCAACCTGAGCTCTGAAGCGTAAAAAAATTGACTTTTTCTGTGTCTTGGCAGGGGGATGAGGGGCAAGGGGGGTTCGAATGAACCCCTAGGAGTTCAGCCGAACCCAAAGGGGTTCACTTGAACCATGGTTCGGCCGAACCCTAGTTCGAGTGAACCACTTCAAGGGGGTTCGGCCGAACCCCTTTGCTATGCATTTGGGTTTTTTTTTGCGGCAAAAATTCAAAGGGGTTCGCTTGAACCCTAGTTTGGGCGAACCCCTAATGGGTTCGCTCGAACCAGTAGGTTCGTACGAACCCCCAAAATAACTTTTTTTGCTTTGGGGTTATTTTTTGTGAGTTTTCCTTCCTCACTTGAATTGTAAACCACTATTGTGGCTTCACTCTAGAGGACACATGCCCATATGTGAAACATTTCTTTTATATTTTTTTTGCAAGTAAATAATTAGTTATGCTTTTTTATTAAAACTTTTGAAAAATATTAAAACTTGTATTTCTAACCACCATAAATTGGTCCAAAATTTATGAAATTTACTTGTTTTTTATCCTATAGTATGTGAAGAATAGAATGTGAAGCATCTTTTGGATTTGAAAAATGTGAAATCATTTGAGAATTATATATATTTTTCAATCACCTTATCAGTTAGGACTTTAGTCATAATTCATGTAGAAAATTGATAATATTATATATTAAATTAAAAATAAAGCATAACTTATATTGGTGGAAAGTTGACAATTTTCTCAATGAACCCTTTTTATTTCATCAAATTTCCAGATAAAAAAAGTCGCCAGCTATTTTTTGTCATATCACCACTTTTTGGACCCCCATGATCCTGCACTCACCCTTTATTGCACTTGTATTGTCACAAAAGATATAGATAGGCTCATCATACACCACTCTAATATCCTTCAATTTTTTCCTCATCCACAATACCTATGTGCAACAAGATGTTGTAATGTACTTAGCCTCTACAATAGATAAAGACATTGAATCTCATTTCTTACTTAGCCATGATACTAATCTACATCTAAGGAAGAATGCAGGTATGTGCAGGAGATCATCATGGAAAAACATGCCTTTAAGTGGAAAAAAATTCAAAAAAATCAGAGTTAGGCAACTTGATGTAAAAATTTCAATAAGATATCTATATTATTTCAAAAATATGTAAGAATAGAATATGTAGCAAATTGAATGTAATTTCTAAACTACTAGGTTTAGTTAAAAAAAATCTAATTGGTGGAAATTTAAAATTTCAATGTAATAGTACTTAAATTTCAAGGAAAAAATAAGAAGTAATGTCTGTCTCACCACCCTAACGACAATAAAATGATAATATTTTTGTATAATATTTTAGATATAAGTAGAGGACTCATGTTCTGATGTGATACACATTTTTTTGTAATTTTTTTCCAAGTAAATAATTAATTATGAATTTTTTATTACAACTTTTAAAATATATAAAAAACTCATGTCGACCACCTTAACTTAGTCAAAACTTCATGATTTTTTTTTTTAAATCTTATAGTATGCAAAACATAGAGCGTGACATGTTTTGATTCAAAAAATGTGATTTCGTTTGAAAGCTATAATTTTTTCAATCGACCTATCAATCGGGGACTTTAGTTGTAATTCAAATAGAAAATGAATAATAATTATTTATTAAATTCAAAGTAAAGCATAATTTATATTGGTGGAAAGTTGAGAATATCCTTTAAAAACCCTTTTTGTTTCATCAATTTTGGGTTAAAAAAAAGTCGTCAGCCACATACCCAACACATAGTCATCGTATTGCCACTTTTTGGCCAATCATGATCCTGCACATACCCATGCACCACCACTTGTAATTTTTTGTTATCAACACAACCAACCCAATTTGCATTGTGTAAGCACTCAATGTGAAATTAGTATCCTTTGGATAACACAAGCCATAATCTAGAGTTCCCTTTAGGTATCTAAATATCCTCTTCACTACTGCAACATGTGACTCTCTAGGATCTTCTTGAAATCTAGCCACAAGAAAAAATGCATGCATGATATCTAGTCATGTAGAAGTTATATATAGAATTCCACCAATCATAGATATATACTGGCTTTGATCAGCCTTAGGGGACTCATAAATTTTTCTTAGCCTTCAACCAGTAACCATAGGAGTACATATTGGTTTGGAGTCTTCCATTCCAAACTTCTTCAACATTTCTTTGACATACTTTGATTTTGAAATGAATATACCTTTACAGTATGTTTGATTGATTTGTAGCCCAAGGAAGAAATTCATCTCCCCAAAAATAGACATCTCAAACTCTTTTTGCATCTCTTCTACAAAATTCTTGCACATGGTTTCATTTCCTCTAGAAATTATGTCATCAACATACACAACTACAATTAATATTTTATCTTTTTCAACCTTAAAGTGAAGATTACTATCCATGGTACCTTTATTTAATCCTTGTTGTATCAAATACTTATCTGGAACCTTGCATACCAAGCTTTGGGAGCTTGCTTCAATCCATACAATTCCTTCTTCAATATGTGTTGGTAGGGTCAGTGTAGGATCATGGGGGGGGAAACTAGGCCCCTAAGTGGCAATAAAATTTTAGAAAGACAAAGTTATGTAGCTTGGCATAAAATTTTGAATAGACTAGTAACATAATTTGAAAAATATATATAAAAAAATTTTGTAGCAAATTGAATGTAGTTTCTAAACTAGTAGTTATTTTTTGGAAAAAAGTAAATCTATTTGGTGAAAATTTGAAATTTCAGTGCAATAGTACTAAATTATTAGGAAAAAAATAAAAAGTAGGTGTCTATTCGGGCACCCTAATGGGGAGAAAAAATAAATATTTTATTCTACATATTTCAATATAAGTAGAGGACACATTCCAAGATGTGATGCATTTTTTTTGTATTTTATTTGGAAGTAAATATTTAGTAATGAATTTTCTAGTAGGAATTTTTAAAATATTAAAAAACCATTTGTTCGACCAGCCTAGCTTGGTTAAAAAATATGAAATTTTCTTTTTCTTTTTTTAAACTATATTTTGTGAAGCATAGTGTGTGATGCATCTTTTGGATTCAAAAAATGTCTAAGTGTTTAAAAGTTATAGATGTTTTTCAATCAGCCTATCAATAAACACTTTAGTCAAAATGTGTGTAGAAAATCAATAATAATTATCTATTTAATTCCAAATAATGTATATCTTATATTTTTGGAAAGCTGAAATTTTTCTCTATAAACCGTTTTCACTTCATCAAATTTGGATAAAAAAAAGGTCATCAGCCAATTTTATGTCATATTGCCAATATTTGGCCACCTATGATCTTTCACTTAGAGAGCCATATTAGGTTTCTCTAATAGCTGAAATCCTTGTTGGAAGATTAAGAAGATTGTCATTGATGATGTAGTCTAACAACATGAGCACGGTATGTATATATTGCATGATTCAGTGTTGTCATTGATTTCAAAATTATTGTGGATCATCCTAGCATGATTTAGAAGTATTTTTGAAGATATTTGTATAGGATAAGTTGGTCCAAAAAGTATAGCTACACAAATTTTCCTAAGTATCTAACCTACATGTATAGTGGTTTAGTGTGTCAAGTTTTGCATTTGTTCTCCACCATAAATGAAGATATCACTTTGCAATTCTAATAGTAACTTGGTGAACATTAGATGCATTCAAATCCAAGATATTTTGTTGTTTGGTGAAGTATCTTGGAAGATATGAATGATAGAGTTCAGTTTTGTATATTGTAGTTATTTCTTGTACAAAGTGTTGGCATGGGAGATTTTGCATTCCTTCATGGATGAATATTTTGTATTGTGATGTTGAATATATGCTTCCAGATTTTAGTTGAGTGGGAATTCTAGATGGGATCATGTTTTGAGTTCCACATGTGGAAAATTGAGTAAACAAATGAAGGTTTTTGTGTTTGGGTCTTATTTGGCATCGATCTAACATGTTTAGTGTTTTTGCAAATGATTAATACATGTTGCAATCTTATGTAGGACCTATATTGGGTCCATCTCAACCCATATTAAGGTAATTTGAATTTTGAATTAAGGCACAAGATGTTGATGAAATGTTTTGAGGATGAAAATTTAAAATTTTATGTGTTACTTCTAATTTGGCCAACTTAATTGAAGTTACACTTGAAGTGGATATATATAGGAGATTATTTGCAATGTTTTGTGATAGAGTATGAGTGATGAGTGATAGATGAAATGTATGGTGTACCACCTACATTTTTGTAATGCGAATGTGATTAGAGTTGTGTGAATTGTGTGAATTCATAGTAGAGCAGAGCATTGATCTAGATCAATGCAAAAATTTGTTTTTGCATTTCATTGGAACTATAATCTAGCATAATATAGATGTAATTGTAATAGTTCAATAGGTTGTAAGCCATACCTTCTATCTTCTATCTTATTCTCTATTGATAGTGAGGCCACTGGAAATTTATTCCATCTATAGTGAGCATTTCTATAATAAACTATATCTAGATATAATACATTGTTAGCTAACACTCATGGTGGTTTTCCCAATTTTGGGTTTTCCACGTAAAAATCATAGTGTTTATGTGCTATGTGATGTTTCATGATTTTCATTGAGTATATCAGTTGAATGTGATTTGATAATTGGATTGTTAATGTTTGAATGGTTTAATTTAGAATATTGATTCATCCCCCCTCTTAGTATTCAAAGTGTTGAAAAATTCATATTAGAGCTTGGATCCTTGGAAGGAGCTTGAAAGCTTTAGGAAGATCATGGAGATGGAACACATGGTTGATAGAAATTTTCTTATTCCTCTAGAACTAATTCATGGTATTGAATACACTAAAGAATATTGAATGATTGAAAATAATGGAGAACCCAAAGTTGAATATGAAAATAAAGATTTGAAGGAAAATATTAAAGAGGAAAATGATTGCATCAAAAGCCTGAGAGAGAAAATCAAGAAGTTTAGAGAAATTCATAATGAATTCAATGAACAATTAAATCAAGAAAATGAGGACATCATCAGATTGAAAGTGCAAGTGGAAGAAAATAAAAGAGTCAAGGAATATATAAATGCAATGGTAAAAAGAAAAACTAATGAATGCATGAGGCTTGAGAAAGAAGTGTTAAGTATAAGATCTGATCTGGAGAAGGCATGAAGTCATGAAGAAAAATACAAGACAAGTTCTACAATGCTTGATGAATTGATTGTAGGAAAAAATGAATCTAAAGACAAAGATGGTTTGGGACTTGAAAAATATAAAAGATCAAAATCAGCTCAAACACCTAATGCAAAGAAGATCAATGAACCGAAGAAGCTTGAAGACAAGAAAAATAATGGAAAAGATTTGGAATCAAAGAAAAAATGCTAGAAGACCTCTGATCAGACAACCAAATACTCAAAGGTACCCATATTCTAATGGTATTTATTATTCTTGCAATAAATTAGGACATGGAGAGATGGAATGTAGAAGGATAATGAATTAGAATGGTTCATCCTTTATTGGTCAATGCTTTACATACAAAAGATTTGGACATAGAGAAAATGAATGCAGAAGTCAAATGATGAATCAATATAACAATGGTAGAATGATTCAATCCTTCAAAGGTTATTGATACACATGCTATGGATTTAGACATAAAGCTAATCAATGCAGATCCAAAATGAATGGAAGGAATAATGCTCAGAGAAATGTCATATGCAATAATTTTAGTAGGATTAGACATATTGCTAAATTTTGCAGAAATGAAAACATAAGGAAGGATAATCTAGTAAAGAAGAATGAATCAATCAAAAAGGTTGATCTAGTTGAAGTAAAGAATGAAATGGAAAAGATTTGGAGAAAGAAATAGGAGACTAAGAACAAGGAAGATTTTGTACCACCCTTCGGTGAAGATGTTTCCTTTGGTAACTAAGCCTAGAGCTATTGCTTAGGGTAGATTTAATGGATATCTTATATCCCCCACTAGAAAAGAGGTGTTGAAGTCACAACACAAAGATATGTGATAAAGAATGGAATGCTAGATCTATTGAAGAATATTTCAAAAGGAAATATGCTAATGCAGAGATTTATGGAGCTTGAGAACATGACTATGTATACATTTTTAGGTTAGCAGCTTTATGGTTTAAAGCTTTTATTACAAATTTAGGCCAAACTGAAGAGTTAAAAGAAAATTTTCTAAGGAAATTTCATTTTTTCAAAATAAATCAAAGGAGAATATAACAGTGAGAAGAAAATTTGAAGTGTAAAGGTGATTCAAAGCTCAAAGCATCAAAACTCTAGTTTAGCGAAGCAAAGGAAAAGGTATTTAGCAATTATTGCATACCCTAGTTTTATGGAATTACTGTTTGAAACCAGTTTGAATATTATTTGCAATGGTGACACAAAGGGTTGTAGATGTCTTGCAAAAACCTCAACCTAAGTTCAAAAGATACCCTGCTAGAGCCATATAAGATGATCCTATAGGTGCATTCTCTCGCATACCTTATGAGGTGTTACCAACCGAAGACATTAGGGAATACATTCATGG